>DF360258.1:30073-47021 GCA_000787875.1 Solanum virginianum | reverse complement strand
ATCGAACTTGTTGCTAGAAGAATGGCTTAAGGGAATACTAACGTCTCTATGAATGAAGCTATAAATCAAAATGATAATGTTAAGGATAGGAATGGCACTCCACCACCATTTGAGAATTTCACAACCCAGGGATTTCAAATAGAATGCCTATGGATGGAACCAATATCGACTAAATCCCGTGGCCATGGACATTACATGAGCTATAGTGTTGCCACCATTATCGGCCGATACTAAGTTTATGATGTGAAGTGGATTGCTCCAAATACTTCAGAAACGTGTTTTATTTGCGGGTCTACCTTCCAAGGATCCTCATAGCCATATACATAAAGTAGTTTTTTTATGCAAGAGTGTCACAGGGACACAAAATCTTTCCATGGATACTGTTGGTTCACGTGTATGTCCTTTCTCTCTTACTGGTAATGCAACGATATGGCTGTCGGAACTCCTACAAAGCTCAATCACTAGTTCGGTAGAATTACAAAGATCCTTTTTGGAGAGATACTTTCCAAGATCAAAGAAGCTCAAATTAAAAGATCAAATCAATAACTTTGAGCAATTTTTGGATGATTCTATAAGCAAAACGTGGGAGAGATTTACAAAGTGCTTGAGAAGTGTTTCGAACCATAAGATTGTGGATGATGCCTTAGTAGAGATTTTCTATTGGTTTCTTGATGAGAATAGTCAAACTTGTGCAGATACCATTATAGGAGGCATGTTTTTCGATCAACCATTCACAAGGATTGCCGAAAGGATCAAACAAGTAGTCAAAACCAATAGAGCAAGGGGACAAAGGGAGAGAACTTTGACAAGGAGATCATGTGTCATGAATGCTAGTTCAGAGAAAGCTAAGATCAATAATGAGCTCATGCAACAACTTACTCAACTCCGCAGGAGTATGGACTTAGCGGTTAAGCAAAATCATGAAGGAGTTCATGCGGTAGTCCACCAATCTCCTAGATTGCCCATGTATGAAGAACATTATTATGATAAAGATGCTTGCTTTGTTAGTAATTGAGTGGTGGGTTTTTGGAACAATGCCTAAGGGTCCAATTCGAACTATTGGCGTCAAGGTTCCAGAAACCAAGGTTGGAACTACAAACGAGAGGGTGCTTATACAGATAACCATGGGGGTTATTTTGAGAGAGATAGGGTTTCAAAAACTGAGTGGGGTAGAAGAGATGGATATAGGAATGGTCCTTATGTACCAACCCACAATCGTGGTGCCTGGGCTAGCAATTTAAAGATTGAAAAAATATTTGATCAATTAATGAAAAAGGCTGAAACACGAGATGAGACTTTAAAGGGGATGAAGTTTGATATTTCAAGTATAAACCAGAAAATAGAATCTCATTTGGTGGCCATCAAGCAATTAGAACAACAAATTGGCCATGTTTCTACATAATTAAATTAATGCCAAAAAGGTATATTGCCAACCAATATGGTTCAAAACCCGAAAATGATGGGCATTGTATAGCAGTCATGACTAGGGGAGGTAGGTGTACCGTTGATCCTCTAATTCTGATAGTTGTAGATGATAGGCATGAAGATATAATACTGGAGAAGGTTGTGAATGAGAGAGAAGAAGGCAACAAGGATGGGGTAAGCAGTGAAGTGGTTAAGGAGCCAGAGAAGGGAAGACCATCCTAAGGCCTCCTCCTTCTTTTCCACAAAGACTTAAGGAAAAGAAGAAGGATGGTAAATTCAAACATTTTCTCTCCATGGTGAAGCAATTGTCCATCAACATACCACTTATTGAAGCATTGGAGAAAATGCATGATTATGCTAAATATATGAAGGATTTAGTGGCTAAAAACTGCATGGTAAGCCAAGAGCTTTCACAAGAGCTCCAACATGGTAGTTCCATTACCACCAAATCTTTGGTCCAAAAAAGGGAAGATCCTGGTGCATTTACCATCCCTTGTACCATCAATGATGTAGAATTTGTAAGAGCGTTGTGTAATTTGGGAGCAAGTATTTATTTTTTGCCTCTTGTAGTATTTAAAAATCTTGCTTTGGGTTCTCCTACTCCTATGAGAATGAGGTTATTAATGGTGGATAGAAAATCAAGAAACCAGAGGGATTACTTTATGATGTGTTATTGAAAGTGGATAAGTTCATATTCCCAGCAGATTTTGTGATTCTTGATTATGAAGTTGATTTTGAGGTCCCTATTATCTTGGGAAGACTATTTCTGGCCACAGGAAGAGCCCTGGTAGATATGGATTCTGGTCAACTCATATTTAGGGTGAATGATGCAGAAGTGGTTTTTGACATTCGCAAATCTATGAAGCATCCAAATGAACTAAAAAGTGAAATTTGGGTTGTTGAGGAATTTTGAGGACTCAAGATGGCTAAGTCATGCCGCAACATTAAATAAGGAGCTCCTTCGAAGGAAACTCAAGAGATTTTGATGTTTCACTTATTTTTAAGTTCACTTTTATTGTGTAGATTCTTAGGTAGTGTTTTGATTGTTATTTTTTGACATTAGATTGGTTGTATTTTGGATAATGGTGTGTTTTGAGAAGATTGTGCAGGTGTTGAACAAAATGGCAAAATTGCAGAGATATGCATCTGAAGCAGTCTCTATGACTAGGCCTATGAGTTGTATTGTACTTTACAACTTGTAGTCCTGTCTCTTAGAGAGTTACAGTAATCAAGTGAAGTTTGCACTCTAACTACGAGCCAATTTTATGACTCATAGTCTAAGCTATGAGTCATGAATGGGCTTCATAGTATCAAGGTATGTTTTGAAATTTTTTCAAGTATGAAGAGGTCTAAGAGACCAAGATCTATGGGTCATAGACAAAGCAACGATCCATAATCAAGATTTCATAGACTTCAACCTAGTGAATTTTAACTAAGACCCAGTAATGTATAAATAGGGATCAAAATTATTTTGATAACATTTTTAACCCTAATTACCACACAATTACACGAACTCTTTTTCCCCTTTTTACTTCATAACATTTTCCGGCACTCCAACCCCATTTTCACTTAGAAATTCTTGTGGCTAGGGTTTTGGGCATCATTCTTCTCATTTTGCTTTCTTCAGTTCATCCAATCATAGTGTATGTTTCTTGGTTTAGTTTAGCTCCAAAATTTGTTTGGCCTTGAATGGTTTGAATGATTATGGAGATTGAAAGGCATACCAAAGCATTCCATTCCTGTTTATGATGAAACTGTGAAGGAAAAACTAGGGTTTCTTTGAATGTATTTAATGGTGTTAACCTAATTTGAATAATTTATCTGTGTTGTTGTGATCGGATGCTCATACTATCATGTTCTTTGTTTGATCATTTGGGTGTTATTGGGTTATAAATGCTCATTGACTTCTAATTCCATAGAAGCATGATAGTGTCTGGGTGATTTTGCTGTAGTTAGAATCATGGATTGATCAACTCTTGTTACACCTATTAAGCTATTTCCTAAATGATATTGAGTAATTGACTGTGTGCAATTTGGAAGAAGTGATATAAGTACATAGTTGAATGAACTGGGAATAGATTAATGACCGAGCTTTAATTTTTACATCCCTGTTGATGGGGTAGATTCTTGCTTTGAAATCATGTTTAGGTACGGGTTAGTTTATGCTTAATATGTGAATGCCATGCTCTTGCTTCGATACTGCTAGATTAGAGTTTAAATTGCTAGTAGGGTCTGTGTGGTGAGTTGAGGTATTTCAAGTGCCTGTTACTTCCTGCTACAAAAGTCATCTATGACTCACAGATGAGTCTACATGTCATAATTATCTCTCGTAGGAGATGACAATAACATAGAATTCCTTTGTACTCAGGATATGGGACACACTACGGGTCGTAGAGTCCTCTACGAATCGTAGTTGGGTTTCATGAACTCATACATATCCTAACTTTGATCCCTGGAACCTTATACAAAAATAGTCTATGACCCATAGCCATGACTACGAGTCGTTACTGTGTCTCATATTTAGTTCCAGTGTTTACTATTGTTGTACACCCATGGTTTAGGAGACCACAGTACAACTCATAGTCACAATTATGAGTCGTACTTGGCTCTCGTATCATCTATCTGCAACTGATCCAAGTTGTTTTTTCTTATGTTTTTCTTTTTGTTCTTGTCTTTCTTTTGTTGATTGTTTAGTGTTAATAATGGTTTGCTTATCATTGTTTTTAGATATCATAGCCCTTATAGGTAAACTTGTAGCAATTAAAGCCTTTAAGAGGAAACTTGTTAACGAGCCTACTGACACTGAGCACTCGGATGACAATCACACCCACTTGAGTTGGTCAATTGAGGCTCTTAATATTTGTCTAGATCTAGAGGCCAAGGTTCCTCAAATGAGGGTAGCTGCAGCTAGAGTAGCAAACACTCCAATTTGTGTTGATAGTTCTTCCCAGTTTGATGGGGGAAGGCGAGGGTGAGACTGATGGTTCCTCCCAATCTGATAAGGAGGGTACAAACAATGTAGTGGTATGCCTTAGACGACTCCTTCAGGCACAGAGTGAAGTTCATAGAAAGGATCTCTAGTCAGAGGAGATGTCGGGTCCTGGGTCGCCCCATCATTGTGTCAACACCGGATCCTAACATTGATCGGTGGTGTGTCGAGGGTATGAGGACCATATTTGATGAGGGTCTATAGCCAAAGGGGCAAGAAAAGATTGTGTAATCTATATACGAGGAGCCCTAATTAATTTCTGATGGATTAAGCTATATCTTAGGACTTAAGGACACAATGACACGACATAAGCTCTAGTGATTGACTAATAAGCTTGGACACTATTCCCCGACTTTGGTTTGGGAGTTTTATGCAGCTTATCCTACCACCATCCTTTATGATCTTCCTAAAGGAAAGAAACCTCTCAACCAGTCGAAATTGAGAGAGGTTTTACAGAGAGGATGGCGAGTTGATATATCGGAGGAGACAATCTACCGCATACTATTTCAATGACACGACTCAGGCTCTGGTGATTGACTAATAAGCTTGGGTGCTATTCCCCAACTTTGGTTCGGGAGTTTTATGCAGCTTATGCTGCAACCATCCTTTATGATCTTCCTAAAGGGAAGAAACCTCTCAAGTAGCTGAATTGAGAGAGGTTTTATGGAGAGGATGGCAAGTCAATATATCGGAGGAAATGATCTACTGTGTACTATTTGGTCCTATGTACCAGGCTCCCAGGTCGATAGCCAAGCTTGATCATAGATTGTGGCAGATTAGGAAAAGATTAGTTGCAAAGGATTTAGTATAGAGGACCAATTTTTTGAGATAGGATGCTGGCCATATTGTTGAGCATGGTCCAGAGCCTACCTGGGTCACTACACATACAGAGCCTATAGTGAAGGCTTCCCTCTCTTTCCCCGTCATGTTTTAGTGGGCAACTGTCAAATCTTACATCTAATGCACATAAATAGTCAATGTACTTATATTAAAGCAAGAAATTTTGGTAGCTAGCATTCTAGCTGGCTACGATATTGATTAGGCCCGACTCATGCTCAGGAGGACCACCTACATACCATTCACGATCTTGATCTACAGACTCTGCTTGAAGGCCGAGGTGTAGATATTTCACCTCGATCAGTTGGTAGATGTCTTCCACACTATAGATCCTAGCCTAATTTATACTGATGAGAACCCCGTGGCACTCCAGAGCACACAACCTCGTCCCATGCCTGATACATTTGCTCCGAATCCACTATAGAAGGTTTCGATGGCTGCCTCCACTACTACTCTAGCTAGTACTATTGATGATAGACCCTAGTATCTTGAGGCACTTGATATTGAGAGGGGTTGTAGTTCAGCTGCACCTACACCAGAGGCTTCTACATCATAAGTTCTCACACTGGGCATGGTTCACGTGTCTGCTATTACTTTCCAGGCCATAGCGCAGAGGGTTTCACATGCTGAGGCTCTGTTGTCTTGACACATGTAGCTGATTAGGCCATAGGTCTAGTAGACAATTGCAGACTTAGAGGCTCGATGCAAGGCATTCACCATTTCCATAGTTAATGAGCGTATTGCTATGGTAGATGCCCATATTGATGCCTTTGAGGGTCGAGTTCGGAAGAGACTCGCCGAGGCCCGACCATCAGACTTGTCAGCATTTCGCAAGTAGCTAGGAAAGTTTAAGGCTGAATTGACTTCTTCATTAGTGGCACCAGTTATAGCTCAAGAGTCTATGTCATGACCCAAGCCTAGGGCCTAGATGTGACAAGACGAATGGAGAACCTGAAGGAACTCCAATCAAGCCCCTCGACTTATCACTACACATCATTGATCGTGAGAGCATATAAAAGACATAAAATGATATTAAGGGGCAAATGGGCTAAGGGATAGCTAGCAAATCAACATCGTCAAGAGACAAGGAGTCAAAGCTCATACCATAGATACATAACTTGTCCAACAAATACCTCTAAATACATAGATAGAGCGGGGGCCAAGACAAAGTAACCCGGTGCACCCTCATAGTCAACATAGTACATAAGAAAGTGTCTCGATACATAGATAATAACAATATAGACTAAGGTCCCCGAAGTGGATGACTTACCAACTATCTTTGAGTAGAACCGATCTAGCCACGTGAAGGAGGAGGATGATAAACTTGAGCAAACACTCCAATTTGTGTTGATAGTTCTTCCCAGTTTGATGGGGGAAGGCGAGGGTGAGACTGATGGTTCCGCATCCAAATGAACTAAAAAGCATGGTGATATCATGTAGGAAAGAGTATGTGTTAGTATGTTTGAATGTACTAAGTATGTGGGATGCAATGCAACAAGAGATAAGCTTCATAGTCAATGTCCATAACAATAGACAATAGGCATGATATAGCAATATGACATGTATGATCAGTGCATAAGTAAAATGTGCTTAAGTAACTCATGCTCATATAGGATATCATTAGTGAAGGATAGACCAACTAGATTTCCAAAGTATAAACCCCTTGGTCAATTGATAAATATCTCAATCCATCACCCTGGTGGTGTGGTACGAACCCCTCATATAGTTGATAACAATCACACCTTAACCCCCTAGTGGCGAAGTACAAATCCCTCACATGGTTTGATGAGTACAAACCCCCACCTCAGTTAATGAGTACAAACCCCCACCTCAGTTGATGATGATCTTACCTCATCACCTTGGTGGTGTGGTACAAACACCTCACATAGTTGATGGGTACAAATCCCCACATCAGTTGTCCGGGCTCTTAGTCCCCCAGATTGGGTATGGTCTAATGCAACACTTTATGTAGAATATATTATGTACATAAGCTCATTTCATCATTAAAACATCATTCATATCATATCTCATGCTTTGGACCTTCAATTCCACAAGAAACCCTAGCTGGACATTTTATCAAACATTTGGAGGGTGTGTAATAGGGGTAAAAGACTATGCAATTTAGAGATGAAATCATGCAAGACAATTTGTAGTAAAACCATCAATCAACACCTTGCAATA
Source organism: Solanum virginianum (assembly GCA_000787875.1). Classification (NCBI taxonomy): domain Eukaryota; kingdom Viridiplantae; phylum Streptophyta; class Magnoliopsida; order Solanales; family Solanaceae; genus Solanum; species Solanum virginianum. The sequence continues at coordinate 39,589 of DF360258.1, read as the reverse complement.
CCCTCAAGATATTCATATCAAAACCCCTCATCAAATCCAATATTAGATCCAAGATTTAGAGCTCAAAACATGCTAAAACAACCATACTTGCATGAACTAAAATCACTGTACAGTAAATTTCTCAATATACAAGACCCACATGTAAAATCAACTTTAAATCATGTGATATTAGTAAAAAAGAGGCTTAGGCACCATGGATAAAAGGACCCAATAGTTCAACACCATATACCTTAACTTTGGAGAACCATTGAAAAAGATTGAAAATGGAGACTTAAAGCTTGAATGAAATCCTTAAAGAAATCCTTAAGATTGTTCTTGAGTTTAGAACTTGAATTTAGAGTGAAATATGAGTCTAAGTGTTTGAGAGGATATTGAGTAATGTTAAGGATGATATGATGGTGAAATAAGGCTAAGTATATGAATTTTCAAGTATGGAAACCCTTAGGCCCAAGACATATAAGTATTGGACAAAAAAAATTAAAACAGGCCCCAAAAACAACAGGGGCACGTTGCGGAGGCGACACAAAAACCCCATTCACATTTGCATTTTCTCCATAAATGTGTTCTACAAAATTGGGCATAAATCCTTCATTCAAACTCAAAATGAGATGAAACAAAGATACTGGGAAAGAGAACTCAATGGTCTTTAAATTGGTAGGTTATGGGACACTCAGTTCTTTGTGTACTAAGAGATATACCCCTTCAAAGTTGACCCTCCTAAATCACATTTTTTGCAATTTTTAGATTTTGATATGGTTGCTCTAAAATTCAGGTTAGACCCATTCCCCTACTCAATTTGACCCATTGAACAAGAATATGAAGTCAGATTTTTAAAATATGGAACAAATTTTTAGATATATAGAAATCACCATTCTGGGTACTTCTGAGGCACATTTTCGAGCACGTTTTGGGGTTGTTATAGTTTACACCTTTAGAGGAGCTTCTATTTGATCTATTTGTTTTGGAGGATCAAACATAGCCTACTCAAAGGAAGAGACCCCTTATTAAGGATGATGACATTAAGGTAGGGGTTGTGCATCAGAAGACCTTCGAGGTTGATGAGGAGGAGGCAGAAAATGAGCTTGGGTGAGTCTTGTGAATGTTGAGAGAAGAAAAAGAGTAGAGACAAGTGCAGGAGAATGATAAATTGATGGATATTGGCTCATCCAGTGTGGCTGCTGCGCAGACTACCCTGCTAGAGAGAGATGATCAGGAGCAGCCCGAGTGTGATGCTTAGGCATCAAGATATATTTGTTTTTTTGACCCCTTGTATTTATTTTGATTTTGACATTGTACATTGAGGACAATGTAAATTTCTTTTGATGGGATGTGGGTAGCTATGTACTAGGGTGAAGTATGAGTAGCTTTTAGTCCATAACTACCCCAAATTTTGATCCCGAGGTTTTCTTGCCTGCGTTCTTTTTCCTAGTGGATATTAAACTTTTGTTAAACCATTATTTGTAGGATCTCTTAGATAATATTTGTAGTATATAGTAGTTAAACTTATTGCATGTATCTTGTTTGTGATGTTTTTTTAAATATTTTGAAATTTGGTGCCCATCAAAGTTTTTGAGTAGTTGTTATATTGCAAGTATGCATGTTTGAATGATTTGACATTATTTGTTCTGATTAAGTAAGGAAAATTTGATATATGAAGCATGATCAGAGAGTTTTTGTTGGCTATGTATGAAATGCCATGTGTGTGAGTTTATTTGTTATGTTCTTGCATTGTGTGCTAATTTAGAACTTGCCTTGTTACTTTAAGTTGGATTGGAGATTATATGAACTAGGAAGGGATCTTAGGTCCTTGTTCTTTGAATTAGTCCACTTTTGCCTAAAATGACCAACCAAATGGGAAATTCATCCCTTTTTCCAATTATTTGAGCCTTACATGTACCATTTCTTTCTTAACACCTGATTAGCCCAACCTTGTTTAGTGAAATATCTTGAGATTGACCCTAGACTATCCTTGAACATTATGAACCTTTATTTAGGAAAAAATCCTAAGTTGAGGGTGGCTACCGAAAGTGTTTTGATTTGGGGAACAAATATTGTGCACTTCAATATAGGCTAAAAGTCTAAGTTGAGGGTGGCTAGTATAGGGGTGAAATAGCAAAAATGAGGTGGTGAATTGGAAATAGAAAGAAAAAGAAGAAAATCATGTACCGAGAGAAAGAAAAAGAAAAAGAGGCCTTAGATTGAGTTGAACAAGCAAATTGATGTGTGAAAATGAGACAAAAGCTGAAAATGAGAAGAAAATACCCGAAAAAGCTTGAATATAAAGAAGAAAGGGAGAATAAGGTGGAAATGATTGAGAGTCAAGGTAAAAGTGTCAAAAAGCGTGGTTCAAAGTTGGCCTTTAGTCACTAATTGTCCAAAATACCATACTAAAGCCCCGTGAGCCTACGTTACAAGCTTATAAAGTCCTAAAGTGATCCTAACCCAATTAGCTAAAAGTTTGGGTCATGATATATGGGTATGCCCATGGTATTCGTCATCATGCATGAATGTCATTTCTGAGAGTGAGTATGCTTACACAGTCCCATGGTTTGTTTCTCAAATCTTCATTGAGTGCTAAAAGGGACTTCTTTCTTGTGAGGAAATTTGCATTAAATTGTCAACATTTTACTTGTTTAGTGATTGTGGATTATTGATATTCCTTTGGTTCTCATAGTTGTGTTATCAAGTGCAACGATATGATCTGATTTTCTAATTAGCTATATGAATTTGTTTTGAAAAAGATAATATGGGGTACCTAAATTGGATTTGAGTATGGTGTATGCTATTGGGTTGATTTCTATGTGTTGCTTTATTATCTATTTAGATTGAATCGTCGCTTAAGGACAAGCAACAATGCTAAGTTGAAGGTGTTGATGTGCTGTCAAAATACAACATATTTGATGCCTAAAGCTTGGGATTTTGTGTGTTCTCAATGCGACTTTTATAGGTTTTATATGTTTTTATGTTTGTTGTTACAGGATAAGCAGGTTGGCACAATTTTGGGAAAAGTTGTAGGTTTTGCTGATTTCCAGAAAATATGGGACCTCGACGAGTTGTAGCTCAGTCTATGAGAAGGTGGGCTCGTAAGGACTTCCAGTGTTCAAAAGCAAAGTCTGATAATTTGATGTTATGTTATACGAGACTCTGTTACGTAGTCCTCACTACCACTCGTAAAGGGATGTTTCGTAGACACTTCCACTGTTGATCAAGATTGGACTAAGAAATACAGCTGTAGACTACGAGAAGTCAACACAAGTCATAGAGCAAACTACGACTCATAAGGGTGTTCTATAGCAGCAAAGTCTGAGATTGAAGAAGCTAACCACGAAAGCCCGATTATGGCTCCTAGGGCATACTACGAGTTGTAACTATGACTTGTATCAGGCGCCGATCAGTTTTTTATATTAATTTAGAGACTTGTTTGTAAATACTATAAATAGTCTATTTCAGGTTTTTGCAGCAATTTTTACAAATTTTGGAGAGAGCTTTACAAAGAGACTTGGAGAGCACGAAAGTTTAAAGTATTTTCTTAGGGTTTTATCTTTGGAGATTACATTTTGGAGATTAGATTCACTTGTGGATTCATTACATCTTTCAAGCTTGAGATTCTAAATATAAAGTGGGTTTTATTGTTCTTCATTCTCTTTGGATAAGTGATTAACTATGTCATCCATATTCATTGTTTATTTGTTTACCCAAGCTATGAGTAGCTAAACCCATAACATGGGGTTGTAGGAATCATAAGAATCTAACTTAGAAAACCCGGATTATTGTACTTATTGAGTTGGGTATTTGCATGTACTAGCCGTTTCCCTTAATTTTGCATGTTGTTTAATGGTGGCCAACCTTAGATCTTGCCTCATATCATGAACCCGTTCTAGGTAGTGATGAATAGGGAAAGGGAATGGTTAACAAAATTTGATAATGTGTTCTCGTCTAATCAACCGAACCCGGCCAAGGAGAGGTTGATTGGGACAATGGGTAATGGTTAGTTTGGAATGCTATGGAGGCCAACCATTCCCCATAGTGAAATTCGACCTTCACTTTCAAAAGATAGATGGAAAAACCTAAATTATTGTCCTACATGCAATGTCCTAATTAAGAGTTGTGTCATCCGGGTAGATTAAGTTATTGAATCATAGGGTATAGAATTACCAAAGTTGCTATCCAATTTGATTGTCCCTCTATTTCATTTGTTTACTTTAATTTTGTATAAATCATTGCAAACCTCCTCCCCTTTTGTAGAGAATCAAGTAGTTGATGTTTGAATTGATTATTGGTGAAGCACATTGCAAAAGTACTGTATTCCTTATGGGATTCGACCCTAACATTGGTTAGGTTTTCTTTTACTTTGACAATCGCTTTGACATTGATATAGAGGTGTATCTTGAGCGTTCATCAATATACCACAAGCTCTGGTGGTCTGTATAGATATCATAATGAATGCTATATAATTAGTGCCTCTAGATATCAAGCGAAACATTACCATCGCCAACTCTATATCGTGCCCGAGGTAGTTATGCTTGTGTGCCCATGATTGATGAGTTGTAAGTCATGACCCAACCTTTCCACATTAATACATAGCCTAACCCATTACGAGAGGCATCATAATACACAATAAAACACTTTCCCGTGATGTGAAGGGTCAAAGTAGGAGCAGTAGTCAATTACTCTTTCAACTGTAGAAAACTGGTCTCCTAGTTATCGAACTATAAAAATGACACCCCTTGGCGAGTCAACCAAGTCAGTGGAGTAACAATAGTAGGGGAAGCCTTAACAAATCATCTATAATACACTACTAACCTGACGAAACTCTAAACCTTTGTCAGTGAAAGTAGGTCTAGGCCAGCCATGAATCGCCTCTATCTTGGCTGGATCCACCATCACACCCTTCTTGGACACCATATGCCCCAGGTAAGTCACAGAGTCAAGCCAAAACTCACATTTAGAAAATTTAGTATCATACCTACAATCTCTGAGTGTCTATAGCACAACCTAAAGATGCTAAGTATGTTGGACTTGACTATTTGAATATGCCAGGATATTATCAATAGAACCCATAAGAAAAGCCCCAAAGAATAATGATAGGGTTCCGAACCCAAAGTATAATCGATTGATACTCAGACCTTGAAATCGACATTCATAACACGACATCCCAGTCGTGGCCATAAGAGACTTAAACCATGGGGCATGCCACCCATTTCTTAGATACTCAAATATGGCTACTAGAGCTTAGAGCATGGGAGCGTCATCCGGGACTTGAAGCATAGGAATAGGCATCTACTTACTAGTCTCTCCAGAGATTCAACAACATCATACCTCAAGGCAAGAGCCACAAAGCTCAACCAAGCATAATATTACCTCTCTTGGACTATAGCAGGTAACCCCTAGTGTCAGGCAAGGACAATATGTGCACAATGACTTACAACTGTATACAGAAGTATATATATCACAGGCTAATGTAGATTCATGCCTAACCAAAGCTAGGTATACCATAATTCAGTCAACCACACCTGATCCCCCACTAATAAAAGAAAATCCCCTCACCACGCCAATCCATAGCCCTGGATAGAAAAGGATCCAAACCCATACTCAAGTAAGAGGTGAGATAAACAATACATATAACAGTGTAAAAGCCTAACCTAAATGCCAGGTAACCCGACACAATGGTCCACATTCCCACTTGTAGGTCTAACCAAGAATCCGGACAACATATTCCTAGCCAACTGATAATTATAACAAGTCCTCAGGGTAGAGTGGCTGGCAGCTAAGCTGATAACCCAACAATATCCCATACAATAATAAACAATCCAACTAAGCCCTCAGACATAAAATTTATCTCAGAATCTAGTCACCAAGGAATCAGGAGAGCCCACATCAACAAAATCATCACAACAGAGGCACAAGGTGTAGCCAAGGTTATAACTAATAGCTAGCCCCTCATAGTACCAGGGTTATAACTAATAGCTAGCCCCTCAAATACTATATATCTCTCATATCATACTACTACTTCAGTAGTCAAGAAACAAAAGGATAATATGTATAAATCACAGGGTTTTTGCTTACATTTAGCCCCTAGCAGGATACAGTCATAATGTAAGTGACAGCTACTCAAATCCCCACCTGAGTATAGCATACTCATCCACATCAAGAAACCCAAAGAATTACACCAACGATCAAATAATCAAATACAAATATACAAAGAGCATCAATGCTTAGAATTACCTCAGTCACAACCTCTCCCCCTGTAGAATCTTTGTCAAAAGTATTCACAGCCTACACAATATTTAAACATCTGCTAATGTACAGATATAGGTATTACAAAGTCTCAGCCTCAATAATATATCCCATAATTGCATACACAGTCACTGCCAGACAAGTAACTGATTACGTTGGTACTTGACACCCGTAATCTCAATGCACATAGGCTTCATATCTAGCTACCAAAACTCAAAGGCATCCATGCTTTGCTCAATGGCCTTTAGAGGCTGCTCCCTATCTGGTATTGACAATGCAGCACTACCAATACCCGGTGTCTGCCCTCTATGTAGCACATGTACAAAATAGAAAAATTAGATTTCAGGAGGTTAATAAACTATTAGTGATATCATATGACCGAAATCAATAACAAAAGAAGCTTTCTTAATATCTTGTAGCCTCATAGAGATAAGTTAGGACGTCTCCACACCCATTCATAGGACTTTACTAGATGGTAGCTTTGTACAGATGAGACTCGTGGATCTTAAGCTCTGATACCACCTTGTCACAACCTGACCTCTACGGTCATGATGGCACTTGTTTAGTCCCACCTAGAGGCAAGCCAATCGACTGTCTACGTCATATGTCTTAAACCACTAGTGATAAAGTTACCAACAACATATAAGTATAACGAACAAAACCTCCCCAGGACTTGGAAGTCACCTAGAGCTACTATAGACTCAAATTAAAATATACATATCTACATACATAACTAGAATAGCCATCTATATGGAAAAATCAAATCTATATATACAATGCTAGTGTTTGAATACAAAAGATGGTCCACCAGACAGAAGGAGACTGCAGAATGTCCAAAGCTACTGATGCTCACAATGGCTCCTAAATCGTTAACGCACTCCTAACTTAGTAATTGCGGCTAGCACCTACACCTGCACCATGGGAAGATACAAAAATGTAGGAGGGAGTACTAGAAAAGGCACCCAGTAGGCATCATCGGCCGACCGAGTAAAATAGTGAACATAAATAAAGCCCAAGTATATTGAAACAGTAGCAGTGTATCAAAACAAACCCAAATCAAGCCATAGATATGTCGGGAAACCCTCAACCATAATTGAACCCATCAATATGAAGAACAATGATTAACTAAATCAACCCAAGTGGTGAACATCGATATTGACTGACGAAGACTGCGTAGATTAATACTATAACTGCCCTAACTGAGGCATAATGTTGTATGCCGGTGCAAGGCCCTTGTATCTATGCTTATACGCAAATTGTGCCCCTCATAATCCTAGAGGTTACACCTGCAAACAATATAAAACCATTAGACTATCATACATTTCCTCAGAACTATCACAAAATCCTATAGAACCATCGCACAGCTTAGCTCTGCATATCATTAGAATGACAGTCAACTATATATGGGTGTAAGGTTCTAGTGTCTAACCCTGAATGCCCCCTGAGCTCGCATAAGCCTAGAGGGTACACCCACATAATCAAGGTGTCAAATGGTGCTCAAGTAAAACCCCTTTAGAATAGTATAATACCCTACTCGCTCAAGGCAGCCGAACCTGATCCTGTTGGTACTTGACACCCGATCTGGAGTATCATAGTGTATTAGACCGTGACACTCGACCCTATAATGTATATGATTTCAGGATGTGACACTCGACCCTGTAATGTATATGATTTTAGGATGTGACACTCGATCCAAAAATATATATTGTGTTGCTATGTGACATGCGATCGATAAATGTATATCATGTCAGTACGTGACACTCGATCCAGAAATATATATCATGTTGGTTAATAACACCTAATCCAGAAACATATATCATGTTGGTATGTGACACTCGATCCAAAAACATATACCATGTTGGTGAATGACACCTGATCCAGAAACATATATCGATTTGGTACGTGACACCTGATCCAAAAATATATATTATGTCGGTACGTGATAATCGATCCAGAAATGTATATTGCGTTGGTACATGACACCTGATCCAGAAATATATATCATTTCTGTACATGACATCTAATCTAGAAATGTGTATTGTCTTAGTACGTGACACCTGATCCAGAAATGTAAATCATGTTGGTAAGTGACGCTCGATCCAAAAATGAATATCGTACAAATAAAGGAGAATAGTCGTATATATATTATATACATAGCAGTCATTAGCCCATATACCACTATCTAGGTAGTCACAAGTACCTAAAGTAACTTGAACAACTATAAGTACATCATAATTATCCAGAACAACTAAGCCCAAAAGAATCATATCTATACTAAAATCAGTCCACAATAGGACATATAATTAATAATAGCGTCACATTCCAATAGCATCTGGTTACATATTCACATAGATAAGAGTTAAGCCAGAATACGTACCTATCACAGGCCATTAGCCCACATCCAGCCTTTACCAGGTCTTTTTGTAGATCAATAGTTCTAAGACTCAACTACTATAGTAATCACAACTAGTGCAGTTTATAACATAGTTAGTAAAGTCCAAAACAACTATGCATATCCCAAAATAACCATAATTACCCCATATGCTAAGTACAATGACTATCCAGGAAGAGCAGTGTTAATAAATTATGACAACAGTGTTTAAATGCATAATAGGAGATACAACTAACAATTAATCTCATGATATATATACATATCTTACTCAGGACTTCCAACCATAAACCTATATCCAATATACATGCATTTCATCTCAGTCTAGAGGTAAGAAAAGCCTAGCCTACCTGAAAGGCTAGTCTATGCGCTATAGATCAGTCAACACAAGTATTACCTTATCCGACTGTCTCCAAATGTTTCTTTGCTATTAAAATATAAATCACAATATAATTATGGCTATTTTGGCTATAATATCTCAAGAAATGGGTGAGAATAGGTCAATCACAACTAAACTGGAGATAATGGGACCCACACCCAAAATACCAAAATAATCCCCGTAAAATAATCTTTATGTCAGCCCAAATTTGTAGCCAAAAATTGAGCTCAAAATGAGGCTCAAAATAATAAGAAATAGATAAAAAAACAAATGGTATTTCTCATCGGAAAGTAACATACATATACAACCGCTTCTCAGCTAAATTTCTTTAAAATATAGTCAAATTAACACAATTTGAATATACCATGATGTAGGTCTTAAAAACTAGCAAAGGTTAGACCCAAATTACATTGTATTCCAATAAGAAACGTCTGAGATATGATATTTCAAATTTTTCCAAAAAAGCACAAAGTTACCAGTAGCTAAAATCCAATTTTCACACCAAATCGAA
>DF360258.1:8761-30016 GCA_000787875.1 Solanum virginianum | reverse complement strand
ATTTTCACACCAAATCGAAAGCTATTAATTAATGCTAAAATTAGTACAACATGCATCACTCCAAAACACATAAAATAGACCAACAATTTACCAAAGCCTGACTTAAAATGGATAAGAAATCATGTATCAATTTTCCAAATCGCAATATGTAACAGCAGCACAATGACCCATTTTTACCTCAAACAACACACCGAAAGCAATTGCTGAAGCTCCAATATGTTCCTCTCAGAAAAATACATGAGTTAGGCTTTTGAATCCCCAAAATTGGCTAAAACATGAAAGAGAAATCGAGTTTGAAAGTGGTATGTTAAATTTGTGCATCGTGCCTTCTATTTCTGGAAATTTTCTAGATTTCGATGATTTATACATGTTCTTTTTAATTTGCATCACCTGCCACATGGATGGCGTTGACTTGGCCACGCTAGCATGCCCTTTTTAATTTTTGACAACTGCTCAAACTTAATTTTGATGTTCTGGCCTCATATGAAATTTGATCAAAAATGATATTCCAGACTCAATGGTGTAGTCAAAATTCTCATTAGAGGTCAGTTAATAGCAATGCGGGTCCTATTTTCCAATATTAAAATCTAGCGAACAGACCAAAACACACTCGAAAGACCTAAAAATCGAACAAAAGGCCCTAGACAAAAATCAACGTTTCGAATCCAATGGTGTAGTCATAATTTTTGTTTGAGGCACATTTACAAAGAACATTAATTAAAGTTATTTGTTGACCTGCTACAGTGGTTAAATTTTCAAAACTCAACATAATTGCACCGAACATTCTCCTAACCTGATTTGGACATTTTGGAGCTGATGAACCAGTCAGAATTTCACTCTAACTCCATTTACTAGGATTTTACCTGAGAATTCATTTTATGGTTAAAATCTATTATTTAACTCAAAAGCTACATAAATGTCAAATAATTCACCTAACAACCGAACAATCAGTGTCAATAAGTCATAATTAACCCATGGTCACTATGCAAATGTTCAAACTAATAAAATATTTACAGAATCGTAGAAAAAACTAGGAAAGTCATTATATTAGGAAGCTCCATTGGAAATTCCAACCACACAGTTGGATCTAAAACGTCGAAATACATAGGATTACATAGTTCATTTGCAAAAATCAAAGTTTGAACGAGCCCAAAATGTAAAAAAAAGAGTTGGATGATTGCTAAATGGAAAAGGGTGAGGTGGCAAGTTCTAGCACTGACTGTAGCATTGTTAGGATATTCCATGTGTCAGAGATGTATCAGCAGGTCAACCTATATATATAGGTCGTTTCCAGATATATAATCCTTCCAACTTTGCATCGCAATTTTGGGCTCATTTTTCATCTGATTTGAGTGATTCAAAAGGCTAAGTTGTACGAATTTTCATGAGGAACGCCATTGTTAAGTCAGATTTGGGATTTGGTACATATTTTGATTTTAAATCTCTATTTATCTTTGGTTGCATATAAAAAATAAGTGAAAACTTTATATTACGATATCTCGATCATTTCTCAATAGAATTAAGTGAATTTTATGTATAAACTATTCTATTATTTGACAGGCATATTGTGGTATGCTTGGATCTTTTTCATTTTGATGTATTTTAGCGAAATTTAACCGAGAAGTTATGTAAGAAATATTTTTTGATAAGAAATGCAACTTTACTTTTGAGTTGTTTCTCTGTCAAATGGGATCTGTTTTGGCCTCAACTCCTTGCAATAGATTTGGGGTGATGCGGGGATGATCTTATGGTAATTGGTTTGGCATTTCGAGTGTGGGCCTCAATTTTTTGCATTTTTATCATAATTAATGTAACTTCACCTATTTCCTGAGATTTTACAGCCGAATATGTCATAATGATATTATGACTTATGTTTTGGCAGTTAAGCAGCATTGGAAAGTGATTCAAAGGGGAAAAACACAATTGGAATGGTTCATAATGTGAGACATCATCTTCCACGTAGGCTAGACTTTCTCTAAACCTTAGACTGAGTCGAAATACATGTGTATTTGAGTTGAATATATAGTAATGTATTATTTATAGATTGAGTAATCGATGATACGTTGCATATGGCCATATGTGATGTGTTATATATATATATATATATATATATATATATATATATATATATATATATATATATATATATATATATATATGATATCATGTGATGATAGTTGTTGCATTGAGGGTTGTGTTAGCTGTATCTACTATACTAGCTGAATGCTTATATTGTGTGGCTACAAGAAGGGTCTGAAAGGGGCTGGATAGGTTAAGAATAGGTGATAAGTATGTACACTGAGCTTGACTCTTACTTGTATATGTGCGCGGTCTGAGGTTATCAAAATATACTAGTTATTGAGGTTGACCTGTGATTACATGCTACTCAATGCGCTTAATCTAGTATCTACATCGAGTTGGTATGTATATACATAATGTAGCTATGGTTATCTATATCCTTTCTGAGTACTTATCGTAGAATTTCCTGATTAAATACGATTCTGTGTTGCCTTGTGATTTATATGATCATGTATAGTGTTGTTATCTATTATGTACTTGTGCCACTGGTTAGTGACCAGAGAGATACACCATGTTCTGGGGATGACCATTGTTATATCCTAGAGGATCCTTGTGACCTCTAATATGAGATGCGTTGATAAGAAGCCACTGGTGGGTTAGAGACTGGAGTGTGGCCCTGTTAGTGAGGTGTGGGCAGTGTCCTTGTAGTAACTGGGCTGTGATAAAATTCAGGAAAAGTGGTATCCTTTTGATTGTTTAACGTCTTGGGCCTTAGTTTAAGTTACAGTGATGCTGCATTATGAGTTGTTTTACAGAGAAAAGGGCCTGATAAGGGCAAAATGTAAGCTACTTCTTGGGATAGGCACACATATTAACTTAAATTGTACCTGTATGAGTGTGTATAGACTGTTGCTATAGAGATGTTGACCTGGAGATTATGTATTGATTATATGCCTTGCTATGGCCTGATTCTGGTATAGATATGACTTTGCGGGGGTTGATCATCCTGGATACTTATAATATACCATGATTATCCATGTTTTCTATGGGCACTGAGGATTGATGAGGTCATCTTATACTTGGCCTTTGTTGGGCATTATTCTATGATGATTTGTGATATGTATATATATACATCCCAATGAACTACTGATAGTTGTTATGTACTAGTTCTGTCCATCTAATGCTGGGGTATCTGTTGTACTTGAGTGAGGTGGTACTACTGTTGTGTAGGTTTGAGTGAGATTGTAGGATACTTGGATTGTGAGCGTCATTGTGTACGTTCATTCTTGGCATGATATGAGCTAGAGTTTTGGATTCAGATATACTAATTGAGTGGGTAACTATTTTAATATCTTGAGTCCTAGAAGACACTTCATGTCACTATTCGAGCTCCGATGGCCACGTCTGAGTATCTGAGTACATAGGTTATGCACCTCGTTGTTCAACTACCAGTTGCCATGATGAAATATATCGGATGACAGATGCTAATTCCTAGGTCCAAACACCAGTTAATTTCTTTGGGTATAGTGCCCCGTTGAGCATCTTTGTGGTCTAGGGCCTATTGATTAATATTTTGTGTCGAGGACCTCGCTGATTTCATCATAGGGGCAACACCCCGTGATTGACATTCTAAGATGAGTCACGCTTATTATGCGAGGGGGATTCTTTCTCCTGCGGGGGATACATCCTACCATTTTGTATGTGTATTTTGGATCGGGTGCCACATCCTAGCACAGGGTCAAGGACCCAGATTTATGTGATTGTTGGGGTGAGGCCCATGATTGATTACCCATAAATCCACATACTTATTGACACCTTGATAGTGCGTGGGTGTACCTCCTGGGCTTATGGGGGCTCTGGGGGTGTTCAATCTTAAACACTTAGTGCCTTACACCCATGTGCATCTGACGCTTATTCTGATAATGTGGAGAGTTTGGCTTTATGATGGTTCTACCGGATTCAATGATGATTCTGAGAGATTCTGTGATGCTCTATCGATTCTATATTGTGCGTGGGTGTATCTTTTGGGCTTATGGGGGCCTAGTTGGTGTACATGCATAGATACTAGGGCCTTGCACCTATGTACAACACTGTGCCTCAATTCAGGGCAGTTGTAGTATTAGCCTACGTCGTCTTCATCAGTCGGTATCAATGTTCAATACTTAGGTTCGTTCAGGTTATCATTGTTCATCACTTCAGTTGGTTCATTTGTGGTTTGAGGATTTCCAGACATGCCTATGCCTTGATTTGAGTTTGTTTTGCTACACTACTACATATATGTGGGCTTTATTTATATTCAATATTTCACTCGGTCGGCCGATGATGCCTACTGGGTGCCCTTTTTGGTACTTACTCAGTAGGGAGGAATGGAAATAGGTTGAGTGTCAAGAATGAGGTCTATACCAAAGTCTATTTCCCTTTCAGAGGGAATACTAGGAAGTTTATTGGGAAAAACACCAAGAAACTCATTGACTACCTGAACCGACTCTATTAAAGGGACTTTAGACCTGACATCCCTAACTCGCACAAGATGATAAATGCAGCCTTTAGAATTCAACCTTTGAGCCTTAAGATAAGAGATGAACCTAGCCTTGGCCACTGAATCATGACCTTCCCACTTAAGGATGGGCCTATTGGGGAATTGAAATCTAACCTTACGAGTCCTACAATCAATAGTGGCATGATATGCATGTAACCAATCTATCCTAAGAATGATATCAAAATCTACCATGTCTAGTTCAACAGAATCAAATGGTAGGACTTCATATAATATAAACACGGGACAACCCCTATAGACTCTTTTATCAAGAATAGACTCACCGATGGGGGTAGACACCTTGAAAGATTCACTTAACAATTTAGGACACACATGAAGTCTATCAACAAAAAATGGAGTAATGAAGGAAAGAGTGGAACTCAGATTCAATAAAGCATATACATCAAGATCGTAGATTTGTAACATACTGATCACATCATTGGGCACCTCATTAACCCCTTGTCTTCCTTGAAGAGCATAAAACCGATTATGGTGTGGAGCACCTCTTTGTTGACCACCTTGTTACCTTTGGTCACCATTTGAACTTTATCCTTGCAGATGAGCATCCCTACCCTTATTGTGAGAATGAGGACATTTAACAATTTTGTGGCCCATTATGGTAGGTTCGAAATAAGCACCAATACCCCTATAGGACCTACCACTATGATTTTTGTCATACCTTCCATAGCTAGGAGTCAACTGGCCATAATTTCTACCTTGAGCTTTAGGGTTGGGAGCCCTATCATTAGTAAACCTTTCGCCTTGGGCATTGGAGGACCCTTGGCCTTAGAATTTGTGGCCTTATTGGAAGTGACCACCCTTTGTGGCTTGAAAGCCTTTATCAAGTCGGGCCCTCTTGGACTCCCCGCTTCCCTTCTTTTGAAGATTTTCCCCTTTAAGTTGCTCGGCATAAGTCATAAGATGAGAAATATCCATGTCCCCAATGAGCATGGTGGTATGGCACTCTTTATTTATCAAGGCAGACACATTGGAAAAAACTTGTACATCCTTGCCTTGGAATCGACAACCAATTAAGGAACATACTTCAAAAGATCATCGAATTAAAGAGAATAGTCCCTCACACTCATCGACCGTTGCTTAAGGTTCATGAACTCTATCATCTTTGCTTGCCTTAACTCAATTGAAAAGAAGCAATCACGAAAATCAACCTTGAATTCCTCCCAAGGAATGGGCTCATCATCCGCTAGATTCATCTTCCACTAATTATACCATGTTTGAGCAAGGCCCTTGAGTTTGTAGGTGGCTAATTCCTCTTTCTCAACTTACCCCCTCATGATAGCCAAGACTTTATACACTTCATTGATGAATTATTCGGGGTCTTCTTCTACCTTTGAGCCATAGAACTATGGGGATTTATCCTTGTGAAATCCCTCACTCTTGAAGCTAGGGTAGGAGAATGAGGAGCTTGAACTCCTTGATTGGTCATGACCCTTGTCAAAATAGTGACCACATTCTAGTACTCTGTGTGGGTTACTCTTTCTTCTTCTGCTTGGGGAGCTTGTGGGGCAGGAGGGACTGGTTCAACCTTGGGGGTAGGATCTCTTTGCGCCATTCATCTTGGGGACATGATCTAAAAGAGAAAAATACCACCCATTAGAGATAAGAAACCTTATCTATAATCTAAAGCACGATATAGAGTACAAAGAAGTGAACCATTTCCTAAAACACCTAACAATCTCTCATTCATAGTTTTTGCGCTCTTCACAACCATGAACAAGACTATACTTAACGCAATGTGTTGGATTTCTGAGGATCATTTACAAATCTAGTGCTCTGATACCAAGCTTTTCATGACTCAAGCATAGGGCCTGGACATGACATGGCGAATAGGAAACCTGAAGGAACCCCAAACAAGCCTCTTAAGCACGCATAGCACGTCCTTGGTTACGAAGACATAAATAAGCAATAAAGAAGTAGCAAACAATTCTAGGGGAAGCAGGACTTTGGACTCATGCTATGGGGATGTTATCAGGAAGAGGATTAGCATGTATAAGATAGCAAATAAAGTGTATGGGTCAGGCAAGTATGACTCACGCTATGGGGGCAATAAGAACTTGGGACTTCAATTACAACAACATAATAGACAAATTACAGATAGTCGGATCATGGGGCTGAGGGAACTCTCTTATACATACAAAAACATAAAGTCTCAAGCTCACACGTACATAGCATAATCATATCCAACAACACCTCAAATATTAAATAGGACAGGGGCCAAGATATCTCTCGAGCTCACCTTTAGAAGATAGTATCCAAAAGTAGATAATTCTAAGTGAAAGCATAAAAGTAAATGGATATTGTCCCACGAAAGAGGAGGACTCATCAATAGCAAATCTTCGCTTGAAATGTTTAGCCATGTGGATGAGGGGGATGAAAAGGAGATTCGATCCTCACATGGTTATATTATGTAGGAAACAATATGCGATAATACATAGAATGTACTAAATATGGGGGTGCAATGCAACAAAGAATATAATATATGATTAAACAATATGTGTAATCATAAATCATCGAATATAAGCTCAATTGCCATGACCCAATCCTAGGTCCTAGATGTGACCGGCGAATGGGGAACCCGAAGGAACCCCAAAAAAGCCTCATAGCATATCATCAAACATTTTTGGTCGCGAAAGCAAGATAATTTATCATATGAAACATAAACAAGGGGAAATTGGGACTATGGGAGAGAGACTTATCTGAGTTCGCGAAAGCAAGATAATTTATCATATGAAACATAAACAAGGGGAAATTGGGACTATGGGAGAGAGACTTATATTTAAATAGCTCAAATATCATAAGTGAGTTAAAGCTCAAGCGTAATACATATCTTGTCCAACAACACCTCTAACATAGAACTTAGCAGGGGCCAAGACAAGCAACTAGGCTCACCTGCGTAGACAAAGTATACCAAAAAGGAAAGATAGTATTTATTACATAGCATAAGAACATAAATATTACCCTCGGACATGAGCACTCACCAACTAACTTAAATGGATGCCACTAGCCACGTGAAGGAGTATGATGACCAAATAGAGCACCAGTTCCTACATAGTAACATCATTTAGGCATAGAGTATGCATTAGTATGTTTGAATGTACTAAGTATGTAGGATGCAATGCAACAAGAGATAGGTAACATAATCAAAATGCATAAACATAGACAATGGATAATACACCACCCACCTCTAAGGCAATTTAGGTATCAACCCCACAATTTGGTTAATGATGTATCAACCCCTCAATTCGGTTAATGAGGTATCAATTCCTTACTTTGGTTAATGAGGTATTAACCCCTCAATTTGGTTAATAAGGTATCAACCACTAAATTTGGTTAATAAACATCATCCCTTTTATCATAGTGGTCAAGGTGTGGTACCTCCTCATCAAGACATGGTCATCTTAGAATAATATAGATAATTCTCATAAATATATCTTATACAAACATTCATTTCATCATCATAAGTCATTCAACACATAAGACATGCATTGGGCCTTCAATTCCTCAAGAAATCATATCCAGACATTTTACCAAACACTTGGCAGTTGTGTAATTGGGGTACAAAACCATGCAATTTATAGATGAAATCATGCAAGAAAATCCATTTTAAAACCATCAATCAACACCTTGAAACACCCTCAAGAAATATACATTGAATGTCCTCATCAAATTTTACAATAGATCCAAGATTTATAGCTCAAAATATAGTAAAACTGTCACAACTTTGTATAGCTTTAACATAGTTCATACATGCTCATACTAGTCAACCCATTTGTAAAATCAACTTTAAATCATGCAAATTGAGTAAAAAGGAGGTTAGGGTACCATGATGGAAGGACTAAGTGGCTAAAACCCACATACCTTAGTTTGGAGAATTTCTTGGTGATGATGGAGGTGAGAACTTGAAACTTGGATGAATTCCTTCTGATTTGGAAGAGATATAGACACTTGATTTTTGGAGTGAAATATTAATCTAAAGGTTTGAGAGAGCATTTTATCAATACAATGAAGAACTTAAGGGTTTGGGACCTTCAATTAACATTAAAACGTCAATCTAGAGCTTAAAGGGTGGGAAAGGACCAAAATAACCCTACCTAAAAAGCTGTCTAACGGCTATAACGAGTCCCGTTACGACTCGTAGGTAGCACTATGACTCATAGGACCCTTCCCCGGACCCCTAGGATCAATTTTGCTATGAGCCTGACCTACGAGTCGTGCCCCAACCTAGTACTCATAACAGTGGGCTCATAGTGTAACTCTGCTCTGACAATCTTCGGTAATATAGCCATAACCTTTGACTCTGAACTCTAAATGAGGTGAAACGAAGTGTGTTGGAAAGCTAACTCAAACATCTTTCATTTGACATGTCGTGCTCCACCCCGTTCCAAGTGTGCTAAAAGTTATACGCATTTAAAGTTGACCCTTGTATGGACAACACCCAAAACTCAATTCATAGGGAAGTTTTGAACTCGTCTAGGTACTAGGAGTCTCCTATGACCCTAATACACTCTCTACCTAAACAAATGAGGCTTAAAACATGTGTACATAAGAGTATGGAGTTACAAGATATCACATTAATATTCCATGTATGCTCAACACCATAATGAAAGTATGCATGAGGAATCATCATGTCATTTAACATATCGTACATATATGGGAAGGCACCATGACCGACATAAAAGACCAAGTGAGCTACTACTTGATATCTCGATGTTCACTCTACACTGAACAATGAGTGGTCTACTTTGCCAAGGTAAACCAATCATTTACCTTGCAAGAACCTAACTATATTGTATAAATGCTCTATAAACACATTTATGTTACCCAAGTTAGACCTCCTTTCTGAGTTTAATGCAGTCGTTGTCAAGAAATAAAACCTAACCAAGGTTAGGGTCGAACCCGCAGGGAATATGTAGACTTAGGAGAATTCAATTGGTGCAGTTTGAGTGATTAACCTACTTATCTCCCTAAAGGGGGTTCTGCAGTAATAAGTAGAAAAGTAAACCTTACTAAAATAAGAGTTTAACCAATATGGAGAGAAACTAGGGTATTGTGTTACCAATGATTCCCTAACTTAGTATCACTGGATAACCTAATTCATTTCTAGTGTGTAGCATGCTGGACGATAAGTTAAGTTCACACAATCCTTTTGGTCCAGGCGAGAGGCGAATTTCACTACACGACTTGGCCTATCTACGCAGTGTGTATTACTAACCCTTACCAATTAGTCCCAGTACAACCCCCTTGGTCCAGTTCAATTGATTAGATGAGAACACATCAGTCAGATCCTATTAATTAATCTCTCTTCCTATTCATTACCACCTTCGTCTAGCCTATAACACTAGGTGGATTCTAATGTTGTCCACTATTAGAAAACACGCAAAACAAAGAGACTTAATTAATACATGCACGCATACTTTCCAAGAATTATGATTAATCAAATTTTACCTTGTTAGTTCTTCATGAATCCCACAACCCTAGTTGTGAATTTAGCTACTCAAGATTTGTGTAGATGCAAGACTTAGGAATTGGAATAACATAATAGAGCACTAACACAATTGAACTAAGAACAAGCAAATCCAAGCTTCAAAGAGAATCACAAGATTAAAAGATCAAATCAAAGTACAAGCATTTCTCAAAACTCTCCAATGTTATCTCTACTCAATCTAACTATTTTTCCTCTCAAACTATTCAACTCTCCAGAAAATAATGAAAAATAACCTAAAAACCTATTTATAATATTTAAAATACAAGTCCTAAACAAAATAGGATAGCTGGGACAACACGCCTCACAAACAGCTTTACAAGCCATATTACATTCCACGACCCGTAATCAGGATATCATAAATTATTGCTAAAAAACTAGACTTGAAATCTACAACACCCCTCCACAACCAATAAAGTGTTCGACAATCCGTAGGGGGTTTCATTTGAAGAATATTCAAAAAGTCCTCCATCTCTGATCCTCAAGGCACGAAACATGATCTACGACTCATAAACTAATCCACAACCCATCTAGATATTCATAAAACAAACTTCAAAAAATCAACCCCTCACTAGAATAGTCCACGAAACCTCCTTCACGACATGTAGAATGAACTACGGCCCATAAAAGGTCTCATACATCACCAAAAACAACAACTTCTGCATTTTCTTCCCAAAATCAAGGCCAACCCTACAATCCTGCAAATAAAACACAAAAACACATAAAACCAACTAACATCACATTGAGAACAACACAAAATTCTAAGTATTAAGCATCAAAACTGCTGTATTTTAACAGCTTATCAACACCCTCAACTTAAAATTGTGCCTTGTCCATAAGTAGTGGACCCAATCTATATAAGTAGTATAGTAACACACAAACTTCAACCTAATGACATATATCACTTCAAACTGAAGCACAGATACCCACACCATGATTTACTAATAGAATCAAATAGTCATCTAGCAAACCAAAACAAACTCATGCATATAGCAACATAACTATGACAAGTGAGGTACTATCAACAATCCATAATCACTGAATTAGTCTAATGCTAACAATGCAATGCAAGTGCCCTCACTGTAAGAAGTCCCATATCTCACTCTCAATGATGTTTTCATGTATAGCCTTGGGACTATGCAAAATCGCTCACCCTTACAAAAGATATTCATGTATCATTCCCAATACCATAGGTTTGCCCTTATACTCATTACTAAGACCTTCAATTACTTGGAATAGGATCATTTTAGGACTTTATCATCTTGCAATGTAGGCGTAGGGGGCTTTGCTATGATATTCTAGGAACATAATGACTAAAGGCCCTTCTTGACACTGCGTTTTTCTACACTTTTTCCCTACCAAATCTGTTACTTTCAATCTATTCTCCCTTTTCTCCTATTTCAAGCTTTTCTAGGTGCTTTCTTTTCATTTTCAACTTTTTGCCGTGCTTTTGTACTTCATTTATTTGTTTAGCTCACAACTAAGGTACCACTTATTTTTTGTACACCAAGTACATGATTGTTTCCTCTTTTTCTCTGTATTGCTAACTTTCCCTCTCATTTTCTGTTTCACCCTTATACTAGTCACCCTCAACTTAGGCTTTTGGCTTGAGTTAAGGTATACATTATCCATCCTCAAGACTAGTGCCACTTTTGGTAGCCACCCTCAACTTTGGCTTTTTGGCTTAGTCAAGGTGCCCAATTTTCAAGAAAGGACCAAGCCCAATTTCAGGATTTTTCAACTAATCATGCTAGCTTAATTAGGTGTTTACAAAATAGTACATGTCAGGCTCAAATATTAGGATCAAACTACAAATTTGGTTGGTCAATTTATGCTAAGTGGACTTTTTAACAACCATGGCCTAAGATCTTTCCCTACTCCAATTAGTCTATAGTCTAAGTAAGAGTAATAGGGCAAGTTCTGAATTAGCACACAACATATGAATTTAATAAGTTAAGCTCATACTCACATGGTACTGATTATATTATCAACAAAAGACTCTTAGATCATGATTTTTATCTCAAATTAACCTCACTTATCAGAACAAGCATTGTCAACACAGCTAAACATGCATGGTTACTATCTAAACTACTAATCAAAATTTGGTAGGTATCATTTTTCACAAAAAACACAAATACATGCTATATGCCACATATATAAGTACTATATGCTATAAATACTACCTAAACATCATAAACATGCCGATTCAATAGAAATTTAATATCCATGGGGAAAAAGAACACAAGAAATAAAATCCTAGGATAAAAAATTAGGGTAATTATGGACCCAAGCTACTTATATTTCACTGAGGCCCATAAAAACCTATACCCCACCGAAAAAGAGGTGCATTATTCCCAATGCACACAATCAAAGTAAAAGAAAGTATAGGGGTCTAAAAATTATACCTGGGAGCCTAAGCGCCAGTCTACACCTTGGGTTGTATCCTAAGCGACACTTGATTTATTACGCGACACGACTTGGACAACCTGGTTACTCAAACTTCACCAATTGCCAAAACCTCATTCTTCAAATCATCTGGCCTCTTCATAGATTGACAGATATTGAAGACAACTTCTTTGTCATACAATCAAAACCTGAGTTGATCAGCTTTCATATTTGCTAGGGCTCGCCCAGTGGCTAGGAATTGTCTTCCCAAGATGGTTAGGATGTCAAAGTCGACTTCGCAATCTAGGATCACAAAGTCTACAAGGAATATGAACTTTTCAACCCTTACAAGCAGATCATATAGTATCCCCACAGGCTTCTTTATGGTGCAATCAGCTATCAGCAGTCGCATGCTAGTCGGAGTAAGAGCTCCAAATAACTTCTTGAAGACTTCAAGGGGTATCTGATTAGTCATGGAACCTAGATCACATAATGCCCATACAAACTCTACATCTCCAATAGTGCAGAGTATGGTAAAAGAAGTGGGATCTTCTCGCTTTTGAACCTAGGACCTTGTAGCAATTGCACTGCAATGTTGAAGCTCTTGGGATAACTCCTATAGTGTACTTCTCTGTAACCATGTCCTTCATGTACTTTTCATACCCTACCATCTACTCTAACCCCTCCATGAGAGGACTGTGGATGGAGAGTTATTTCAGCATAGAGAGAAAGTGCTTGAACTTACCTTTCTCCTTCCTCTTTTTAATTCATTGAGGGAAGGGATGAGGACGTATAGGAATAGGCTCCAAATTCTATGCTATACTAGCAACTTTAGTCACCCCATCCTTGCTATGATAATCTCCAGTATCTGCATCTTTGGCCATAACCAACTCCTCACAACATGATCCTTCACAACTGACATTGGAAAATCAATGGTGCTCTTGCCACCACAAGTCATCACTGCCATGCATTACCCTTCATTCTTAGGATTTTGAACTATGTTGCTCAGCAATGTACCCCTCTGATGCTAATTGAGTTGAGTCGACACCTAACTGAACTGTCGCTCAAGCTATTTAATGGTAATAGTACATGACTCAATTTTTTTGTTAATAATGGAGATTTTAGATTTCATCCCCCTTAACTTCTCATCCCATGTCTCAACTTTCTTCAACAGGTAGTCAAACATCTCCTAAACACTAGAACTGCTAGCACCTGTGTCGTTATTTTGTGGTGGCACATAAGGACCATTTCTGTAACCATCTTTATAGCCCCAATCTGCTTCTCTATCTTGGCCCCTATTCCTTTCATAGTATCCTTCATGGGTTCCGACCTTGGTTTCTTTGACCTTGGCGCCAATAGTCCTGATTGGACTCTTGGGCATTAGTTTAGAAACCCCTCAGCTGATCAATAATAAAATAAGTGTTATCCTTATAGTAGGATCATCATACATAGGTGTGTGTGGAGGCTAATGAACCACTACATTGACTTACTCCTAATTCTGCTTTATCATCACCTACATGCCTGTACAAATTCGAGCAAGCTCTTGTATAATTTGTTCATTTATCTTAGCTTGCTCTGAACTAACACTAACAGTGCACGAATATTTGATAGATTCTCTATCTCTTTGCCCTATGCATTATTGGGCTTGACCACTCTCTCCATTCTTTCAGCAATCCTTACAAATGGCTGATCTAAAAATATGCCCCCATAATAGTATAGGCACATGCCAGACTATTTTCATCAAGGGCACGGTAGAAGATCTCCAACAACGCATCATCAACAATCTTGTGGTCTGGCATACTTCTCAAGCATTTAGTAAACCGCTCCCAAGTAATACTGATAGAGTTACAAAGAAGTTACTCGAAGTTGTTGATTTCACCAAGAATTAACCATGTCTAACCGTATTCCCCTGTAGTGACACCAAAATCTTGATGTCACCTAAGTTACACCTTCGTTTTGAGTATAAAGTAGTCATTGTCAAAAAATAGTACCTAAGCAAGGTTAGGGTCGAACCCATAGGGAATACATAGACTTTGGACAATTGAGTTGATGCAATTTGAGTGATTAACCTACTTATCACCCCAAAGGGCAATTTGCAATAACAAATAGAAAAGTAAACCTAACTAAAATAGCATTTAACCAATATGGAGATAAACTAGGGTTTGTGTTCCCTATCATTCCCAAACTTAGTATCACCTGATCACCTAATTCTTTTCAAGTGTACAGCATGCAGGACGGTAAGTTAAGTTCACCAAGCCTTTTGGTCCAAGCGAGAGGCGAATTTCACTATGTGACTTAGCCCATCTCCACAATATGCATTACTAACCCTTACCTATTAGTCCCAGTACAACCTCCCCTTAGCCTGCTTCGGTCGATTAGACGAGAACACATCAATAAAATCCTGTTAACTAATTCTTTTTCCTATTCATTACTACCTTGGCAAGTTAGTAACACTAGGAAGGTTCTGATATTGGCCAACATCAGAAAATATGCAAAACAAAGAGAGTTAATTAATACATGTATGCACACATTCCAAGAATTATGATTTATGTAGTTTTACCTTGTTAGTTCTTCATGGTTCCCATAACACTATTTATGTATTTAGCTACTCATGATTTGTGTAGATGAAAGACTTATGAATTGGAATGAAATAACAGAGCACGTACATAATTGAATTAAGAACAAGTAAATCCAAGCTTCAATAAGAATCACAAGATTATAAGATCAAATCAAAGTACAACTTTTTCTCAAAACTCTCTAATGTTTTTTCTACTCAATCTCACTATTTTCCTCTCAAACTTTTCAACTCTCTGGAAACTTCATGAAAAATAACTTTCAAACCTACTTATAATATTTAAAATACAAGTCCTAAACAAAGTAGGATAGATAGGTATGCACGCCTCACGAATAGCTTTACGGGCTGTATTGGGTTCCATGCCCCGTAATTGGGGTCTCATATATTGTTGCTGTAAAATTGCACTTGTGATCTACGACACCCCTCTACAGCCCGTAAAGTGTTCTTTGGCCCATAGGGTGTTTAGTCTGATGAATATTTAGAAAGTCCTCCTTCTCTGATCCTTAGGGCACGAAACATGATCTATGACTCGTAAAGTAATCTATGACCCGTTTGCATGTTCGTAGAACAAACATTAGAAAATCAGCCCCTCACCTGAATAGTCCATGAAACCTCCTTCATGGTTGATAGAATGCTCTATGGCTCGTAAAGGTCTTGTACTTCATAAAAAATAACAACTTATGCATTTCCTTCCTAAAATAAAGGCCAACCCTAGAAACCTAGAAATAAAACACAAAAACACATAAAACCAACTAACATTGCATTGAGAACAAACAAAATTCAAAGTCCTAAGCACCAAAAGTGTTGTATTTTGACAATATATCATACATTCCAGGACTTGGAGGCGAAATTAACACATGTCCATGATCTTCATATCCTCGAACCATGGGAACTTTCTAATAATCTTCAAATCACAATCAAACTACAACCATAAATTGGGGAGTAGTCATATCATCGCTTATCCCTATATGGTTAGATCATGTAGCCAAAGAAGTATGCATTAGTAAAAGAAATATATTAAATATGTACATATACCATGTATTAGGTAACATCATAACATAATAGCAATTTGAAAAATATAAGAATAAAATAAGGACAAGATATGAAAGATCAATACATATTTGAAAAAAGCCATAAATAGAAGCATCATCAAAACCTTTTATAGCCTAGCATACATTTGTGGGAATAAGACCATAACCGACAATATTACCATGTGGCCTATTACATGGAATCCCGATGTTTCCTTGACACCGAGCAAAAGAGGAGTCTACTTTGTCAAGGTAGACTTGACTCCACCCTTTAAGGTTAACCCTAGCATGGTGAGTGTCACATGAACATAAAGATCCCACCCTTTAGGCTTAACCCTAACACAGTGAGTATCAAATTAACACAATGCTATATGGATCCATTAGCTAACATTTTAGGCACATGATGAGTGGTAAAATTTGATGTTCCACCTCAATGTACCTCAGAAATAGTAAGTAGGCACTGCAGTCATTATCGTATAATTTACCTAACAATGGGATAAGTTCGAACCACTGGGAGTGGTTGTTCAAGTGTAGTTAATTTGAACAAATCAATTGTAGAGTTAAAAAAGGGGTCCACAACTAACATATAACTTATTGAAAATTGTAAGATTCAATTAAACAATTAATTAAGAGAGATATCGAACATGTGCCAGGATAGAGCAAGATCTAAACAAATGAGTCTCACTACTTCAATAAATGAGTTAATTAGATGTGAGTAAGCTAGAATTGCTTTTAACCACTACTTCAGGTCAGGCAATCGCAGTGATCATATGAACTATTTATAGATTCACATGCGAAATCACTATAGGAGATGCTTAGTCTAAGCATTCTATAAGCAAGCCTTCAACTACTTTAGCCATTGAACACAAAATCTTGCATTCCACAAAAACCCAAGAGATTGTAGGCTATCACACTTATTGCCCACTTCAATCATTCATAATTTACGCTACAATTGAAGATCTAAAAATAACAAAGAGTTTGCAACCTGAATATTGCAATAGGTATGAACTCACTGGAATTAACATCAAAACATTCAAAATAGAGAAATTACATATGCCCATGTCAATTACACATCCCTATCATTGGGGTTTTAGCTAAACATAATTCAAAGGATGAATTCAAGAAAAATGTATGTTTACATGTGGGTAAAGAGAAAGTACAAAGACTTAGATAGAATCTCTTCTTCTACTCAAAATCCTCTTGCCCAAGCTTCAATTTCCAAAAACCCGTCTTCTACAAGATAGTGTACTTTTTATCCAAGAAATGTTCAATGTACTCTCTATGGAATGTTCTCTCTAATTCTCAACGTGTGTGTTCTCTTCCAATTTTCCTTTCAAAAATCTATTTACACTCTGTACAACATTTCTGCCTTTGGGCATAATTTATTGATGGGTGGTCAAGGTCGGCCATCATTAAGCACTTCGACGGTACATGGAGTATGCACTTGATTTCCTTTTAATTCACCTGATAAAGGGTGTAGTCTCTGCTACTCTAGGTGATATGACTATGCATGGATGAATCCTTTTGGCAATTTGTCGAAACTTTACAAATGTCCCCTCTTTACTCAACACTTTAGGGTTTAGACTCTACAACGTTAGGTGGTCACTGTTACCCTTTGGCAATTCGCCGAATAAGTCAGCATCACCTCTTTCGATCACCTTTTAGGATTTTTTCTCCTTTATCGTGTGTGGTTGGGTTTTACCCTTCCATGCACTTTTATCTTCAATCCTGGCATAAGAAATATAGATTAATAAGCATGTGAGGAATAATAGCACATTGAGGATAACACTTTCTTGCCTTTTAAGCTCTATATAAGTAAAAAATGTGGACTCATCAACACCCTTCATTTGAACTTTTGCTTTCCCGCAAGCAAATCTAATACCAATTATTCAAAGCTCATAGCTCGTGAATAGGGCCATATGGAGTAGCACATACAATACCCCCTATAGCGTCAATCTTCAAAGCTTCTACAAACAACTTCTGCAATTTTGAAGCCTCAAGAGATGACAGACCAGTGCTCAAGAAAAGGTTATGCTCTCAATGGCCAATCCTATTGCTAATCACTTCCTAAAAACATCACCATTTATCCTAACTACAAAGAAGATCCTTATACACACTCAATTAGGATATTAATTTCAAAGATCTAATCAATACTCAAACTCACAAACGAGAAATGGCATGTATGTTTCTACCTATAGGTTTGCCCTTATTCTCAATCGGTGTTCACTCAATTTTATCCGGACTATGATCGCAATGGACTTTGCTAAGATTGAAATGTAGACTATGGGCAGGTAGGATAGCCTTTGGATAATAGTGGCTCATCCCTCCTTGAACTATACACACACTGTTTTCTCTCATAGTTCCTTTTATCCTTATTCTTTTTCTTTACCAAGGGATATCTTTTCACTTTGGATCTCAACCGTAGGTGTCCCCAATGTAACTATTCCTCAACAATTTTGGAAAGCTCATATTATCAAGCGTATTCTTTTCTTTCTTCATTTTTCAAGCATTTTCCCTCTTTTTCTTAGTCATCATACAAAGACTTTTTCACTTCTCTTTTTTCCTTTCCTTAACTGTAAATTAGAAGACACCCCTTTTTTAACAACACTCCCAACTTTGGCCTTTAGCCACTACTTTGTCTAATTTAAGCTCAAGGAGAGAATGGTGAATAATAAGAAAGGATTATCTTTCCAAACAAAGATCAAGGATACATTGTTGCCAAAGAAAGGCTTAAAACGGCTCATTAGAGATATAATCAATGTAAATAGAGGCTTATTTGGTCAAAGTGGACTCAAAAGAAACCAAAGAAGGCCTAAGGTCATCTTCATAATTTGGATTCAACCAAGATAAACCTCAAAATAGACTATGCACGGACTACGTATCACATACATGACTTTCAACAATTTCCTTAACTCACATGGGTAAATGGAGAGTTGAACCTCATCTCTTTTAGCATTTTATCCTAAGTCTCCACTTTATTAAGAATTCTTGTGAGAATATCTTCGGTTCAAAAGCTTTCCAGATTCACATTAGGCTCCTTAGATCCTATCATAAGGTGGGATGTATCAATATTTTTCACCTTCTCTTCCACTCCACGCTCTTGATTAATTTGCCACTCTCTTCCTCTCAAACCCTTACTATTGTTCCTCACTTACTTCCCAAATGGTCTTGGAAAGGCCAGCTGAGAACCCATCATTTGGTTCCCCATGTAGTGTACCTCCTCATTATAACATCCATCATATGAGATATCATCTAAAGATAAACCACTAGTACTACCAACAACATTTACACCCTTTCGACTGCTCCCTATCACATGCTTTTTCAATAGATCAAGTTGAGTTGTCATCTTTGCCATATTCTCATCTCTTTTTTATCCTTAGCCAATTGCTCTTTGGATGGCCCTCCTGGAATAGAGGAGATGGGGTCATCTCAAGTGTACTAAGCTTTATTTATCTTTGAAATGTCATCCAACAATATCGAAGCTATAGCAAAAGATTGTTTCATTATTGTCATGACCTAGAATTAAGGTCCAGGAGTGATATGGCGAATGGGAACTTGAGTGTCCCCAAACAAGACCCAAAGTACCCACATTCACATTGGTTCATAAAAACATAATAAAATAGTAAACATATAGTTATAAGGGAGGGGAAAAGTATGGCTACCGCTATAACGATATCATAGGGATAGGGACTAGCATGAACCACATAATACATAACACATAAGAACTAAGGGGTGGGTAAGTATGACTCATGCTATGAGGATAGAAAGAATACACTTCCTTTACGTCTCTATACATCTTTGTAGAACCGGGGTGAATGGAATAGGATTAATTATGAGCCTCTTTCAAGATCAATTCTTTCAAATCATCCACATTTGACACACACAATCTACTTTGGTACCTAAGGGCACCATCTCCCCCTTGGTAGAAAACCTCTACCTTACTATCTCTTACTATGGCCTTCATTTCTAACACAGCAAGGTCAAGATCTTGCTTTACCTCCTTAACCAAGGAAGATTTAGACCCATCAACAACCATTGCACCACCATTATCAACATCATCCAACCTAACCCCCAATCTAGCCAACCAATGAACCTCTCCAGCTACCTCTTTGCCACCATTACAACATAAGCTACACCACCCATAGACACCCTACTTAAAGCATCAGCCATAACATTAGCCTTACCGGGATGATAATGCATACTCATATCATAGTCCGTAAGAAGTTCTAACCACCTCCTTTGTCTCAAGTTGAGATCTTTTTAGGTGAAGACATATTGGAGGCTTTTATGATCGATGAACACATCAATATGCACCCCATACAAATACTGACGCCAAATTTTCAAAGCAAAGATCACGGCAGCTAACTCAAGATCATGACCATTTTGCATCAAAACACACCCCAAATCAATTCTTGAGGCATCACAATACATAACAAACCCTTCCAACCTTTCAAGTATAGAGACAAGAGAGGAGCGGAGGCAAGCTTATCTTTCAAAGTTTGGAAGCTCATTTCACACTCATCGGTCCACACAAATTTGCCTTATTTTGTGTCTATTTAGTCAAAGGAGAAGTAATAGAAGAGAAACTATTCACAAACCTCTAGTAATAACCCATCAAACCCAAGAAGCTTCTAATGTCTGATGTAGTCAAAGGTCTAGGCCAATTTCTAATCATATCTATCTTTTCAAGATCCACCTTAAGGCCATCACTTAATACAACATGCCCTAGAAAAGCAACCTTTTTCAACCAGAACATACATTTTTCATATTTAGCATACAACGTCTCCTCCCTCAATATTTGCAACACCACCCTAAAGTGATCCACATACTACTTCTCACCATGGGAAAAAATTAAGATATCATCAATAAAAACCACCACAAACAAATCAATGTTCAGTTTGAAGACCCTATTCATATGATCCATATATATAGCTAGTGTATTAGTCAACTCAAAGGACATAACCACAAACTCAAAGTGCCCATACATAGTCTAGAAAGCCGTCTTGGGAATGTCACACTCTTACACTTTCACTTGGTGATACCCAAATTGAAGATCAATCTTAGTGATGTGACTAGCCCCTTGAAGTTCATCAAAAAGGTCATCAATCCTTAGTAGAGGGTACTTGTTCTTTATGGTGACTCTATTAAGTTGTAGGTAGCCAATGCACTTTCTATGAGAACCATCCTATTCAAGTTTTTAAAATATCAA
>DF360259.1:38705-61002 GCA_000787875.1 Solanum virginianum | reverse complement strand
GCGATGAATGGGAACCCGAAGGAACCCCAATCAAGCCTCATAGCATATTATATACAAATCTTTGGTTACAGAAGTAATAAAATACAACAAGAGATAGTAGATAGGGACAAATTCTCATATCGTAAACATCAAGAGTTCAGAGAGAGTCAAAGCTCAAAGAGTAACACAAACATACCCAACTACACCTCTAAAACATAGATACTTAGCGGGGGCTAAGACAAGCTATCGGGCTCACCCTCATAGTTAATGTTTACCCATATAGTCAAGATTTTCATAGAACATAGCATGATAGTCTTTGAACATAGTATTAGATCATAAGCGTTGTCCCTGAAATGGAGGAATCAACAAAGAGCTTAAGTGATGTCGTACTAGCCACGTGGAGGAGGAGGATCAAGGGGGATCTGGTTCCTACATAGTGACATTATGTAGGCATAGAGTAAGCATTTGTACATTTGAATGTACTTAGTATGTAGGATGCAATGCATCAAGTGATAAGCACTATAAGCAAAATGCATAACATAGACAATGGGTAAGCATATAGAAATATGGCATATATGAATAATACATGAAGTAAAACCATGCTTATATAGAACATAATACATGTGTAAGGAGCGACCATTTTTAGTGCATATCCAAGGCCTACCATCTGCTTGGAGAGGCAAATAAGGTATGAACCCCTCAATAGGTTGATGAGGTACAAACCCGCCAACATGGTTGATGGAGGACAAACCCTCCAACATGGTTGATAGAGTATAAATCCCCCAACGTGGTTATCAAGGTACAAAACCCTTGACATGGTTGCATGGGCCTACCACCTCCCGAGAGAGATGATCGAGGTGCAAATCCCTTAACAAGATTACCCTGGCCTACAATCCCGCCAATGAAGCTTGGTTGATTCCCAACACTATAGATGTAATATCAAATACATATATTCCTTTCATCATTATGTAGTCATTCAACTCATAAAATATTCATTGGACCTTCAATTCCTCAAGAAACTGATAATCGGACATTTTATCAAACACTTGGCGTGCGTCTAGTGCCAGTGTAAAACCATGCAATTCAAGAGTATAATCAATATACATCAGGGTTAGACCCATTTCCCACTCAATTTGATCCTCTGAACAAGAATATAAAGTTAGATTTTTGATATCATGCACAAATTTTGAGATATATGGAAATTACGATTTCGATCACTTTCGAGGCATATCTTTGGCCACTTTTTGGGATCGTTTCAATATCCCCCCTTGGAAACATTCATCCCCGAATGTCAAAGAAATGCATATGAGAAAAGTAATCATGAATAAATCAGCCCCAACAAGAATGCAACAACATAATTAAAGCATCAATTTCAAAATTTCAACATGAGTGTCAAAATTATCATGAACTTATCAACATAAACATGAATGCATGCAAATGACATAGGGGCTAAAACTAAGATTTGGAATCATGAAAGAAAAGGACTTGAGGTGTCCTCAAAAGCTTTAATAGAGTGAAAAAGGTTCGGATAACGCTTTTTCATGCCGCTTCGGCTCCCCGAGAGAAACTATCGACTAGCCAATTCTTCGAAGGTGCCTTGACGAAAACCACATCCTTACTAATCAACTCCTCCCATCTATCAATCAAATATCTCCACCAGGATCTTCTCCTAAGCCAAGTATCCTCCACAACACCCACAACTTCAAAAGTCCTATAGCACTTGAGCCAACAACACATCTTCACAACCTAGATGCATGAAGAGTCGGACGAACCATATCCCTATTCGTAGGCAACTCCAACTCGTATGCAACCTTACCAATCCTCCTCAACACTCTATAAGGACCCCCATATTATAGGCTTAACTTAACCTTCTTACCAAACTGAACCACACCCTTCATGGGTGAAACATTCAAATATATCTAATCACCAACCTTAAATTCAAGGTCTCTCCTCCTCGCATTGACATAGGATTTTTGACGACTTTGGACTATTTCCAACCTTCCTCTAATCATCCTTACCTTCTCAAGAGCCTCCATAACCCATAAGTCCACCTCTCTTACCTCAAATCACCCAACCGGTGATCTACAACGCCTACCATAGAGGGCCTCAACCTTCTCAAGAGCCTCCATAACCCATAAGTCCACCTCTCTTACCTCAAAGCACCCAACCGGTGATCTACAACACCTACCACAGAGGGCCTCAAAAGGAGCAATACCAATATTAGAATGGTAACTATTGTTATATGCAAACTCAATCAATGGAAGATGATCATCCCAACCTATCCTCAACTCTATTACACAAGCCCTAAGCATATCTTAAAGAGTTTGGGTAGTTCTTTTGGCTTGGGCATTCGTTGAGGGTAAAAGGCTATACTAGGTTTTACTTTGGTTTCAAGACCTCCTTGGAAGGACCTCCACAACTGTGAGTGAATTGTGCACCATGATCTGATATGATGGACAAATGAACCCCATGCAAGCTTACAAACTCATGGACGTATAACCTACATAATCTTCAGTCCCATATGTAGTCTTAACCGGTAGAAAATGAGCTGGTTTTGTCATCCTATCAACGACAACCCAAATGGAATCAAAACCCTTTCTAGTCTAGTGTAACCCAACCACAAAAACCATATTAATCTCTTCCCACCTATACATATCCCTCAAATCTATATCCATCTATGAAGAACTGGGGTGAATAGAATAGGAAAAGTTGTGAGACTCATCTAAAACTTACCTTCTCAAGTCATCAACATTAGATACACACAATCTACTAAGATACCTATGGGAACCATCTCCCCCTTAGGAGAAAATCTCCACCTTACCATCTTTTACAAAGCCTTCAATTCTAACAAATGGGGTCAAGATCTTACTTAGCTTTCACCTCCTTAACAAGATTTAGAGCCATCAACACTAACAACAACACCATCATTAACATATTCTAACCTAACTCCCATTCTAGCCAACCGATGGACCTCCCTAGCCACCTCTCTATCACCGCCATGAACATGTGTTAGGCTACCCATAGTCACCATACTCAAAAGTATCTGCCACCACATTAGCTAGGCTACCCATAGTCACCCTACTCAAAGCATCTGCCACCATATTAGCCTTATCAGAATGATAATGCACACTCATATCATAGCCCTTGAGAAGTCTTAACCACCCTCCTTGCCTCAAATTAAGATCTTTTGAATGAAAATACATTGGAGACTCTTATAATCGGTGAACACATCAACATGCACCCTATACAAATAGTGGCACTAAATTTTCAAAACAAAGACTATGGTGGCTAACTCAAGATCATGGGTAGGATAATCCTCTCCAAGCATCTTATGTTGTCTAGAAGCATAGGCTATCACCATACTATTTAGCATAAAAAACCACCCAACCAATTAATGAGGCATCACAATACACAATAACCCATCCAACCCTTTCGGTAGAGCGAAGATAGGACCGGACACAAGCTTAACCTTCAACATTTTAGAAACTCCACTCACACTCATCGTTCCACTCTAATTAGCATTACTTGGGGTCAACTAAGTCATAGAAGAAGAAATAAAGGAAAACCCATCTACCAACCTCCGATAATAACCCGTTAAGCCCAAGAAACTCCTAATGTCCAATGGGGTCAATGGTCTAGGACAATTTCAAATAACATCCGCCTTTTTAGGATCCACCTTAATACCATACTCTGATACCACATGACCTAGAAAGGTAACCTCCTTTAACCAAATTCACACTTCTCATACTTAGCACATAACTCCTCTTTCAAAAAGATTTACAACACTACTCCCAAATGGTTCACAAGCCCTAAATACTTCAATACTCCATCACTAGAGTCCACCACAACATAACAAGTTAGGGATTAAAGATCCTATTCATGAGACCTATAGATATAACTAGTGTATAAGTCAAACACAAAGACACCATTCCATATTCAAAGTATCGGAAGGGACATTTACTACCTCATTACTCACTGAAAAGAACTCAATGGAAATGACTTAGGTTCAGCGCCCCTAGCTCTTACAAGATCATAATTGTAACTCTTAGAGATCAATTATGCCTTATAATAAGAAAAGAACTTACCCCTTCACCACCACCTTACAAGCCCCTACTCAAAGACGGGTTTATTAGGGGATTGAAATCTAACTCTATGGGTCCTACCATCAAAGGATACACTACGTCTCATGCAACTAATCCACCCCAAGTATAGAATCAAAATTAACTATATCAATTAAAAAGTTCACAAGGCAAGACTGAAACGACCCCGAAATGT
The DNA here is from genome assembly GCA_000787875.1 of Solanum virginianum. Classification (NCBI taxonomy): domain Eukaryota; kingdom Viridiplantae; phylum Streptophyta; class Magnoliopsida; order Solanales; family Solanaceae; genus Solanum; species Solanum virginianum. Next base: position 56,748 of record DF360259.1, on the reverse strand, counting down.
GCCTAAATATTTGCCTTGGAATGCCTAAAATTTTAACTATAATACATCTAAAAATCCATACGTGATATCAAAAGTACAACTTTATATTCTTGTTCAGGGGGTCAAAATTATTAGGATAAGGGTCTAACCCCGATATAAGAGCAAATGATTAGCAATTTTATTTTTCATAATTTTTCTTATCCAAAACCTATCCACAGTAGTACCGCAATGCATAGCTGTCGCAGACATGTATTAATTTTATCTCTATGATAAGTCCGCATCCCAAACAAGATGTGGACCTGTGTATTTTGTTGGCAGTGATTTTTATCTCGGTCCAAGGCTTTTGGGTCTTGGGCCTAAGTGCTCCCAAATGTATTTTTACTGATACTTAGTCTTCTTTCACCCTCATATCATCCTAAACATTCCTTAATATCCTCTCAAACACTTAGCCATATTTTTCACTCCCTCATTTGGAATTAAGGATTTTCTTCAAGCTTAAAGCCTCCATTTTCAATCTTCATCAAGAGCTTCCTCAAAACTAAGGTATGTATGGTTTAGCCATTGAGTTCTTCCACCCATGGTGCCCTAATCCCCTTTTAACAAGATTTGTATGATTTAAAGTTGATTTTACTAATGGGTTTACTAGTATGAACATGTCTATGAATTGTGTTAAAGCTATGTAAAGTTGTAGTTGTTTTGCTATGTTTTGAGCAATAAATCTTGGATCTATTGTAAGATTTGATGATGGGATTTAATCTATATTGCTTGAGGGTGTTGTAAGGTGTTGAATAATGGTTTTACAATAGATATTCTTGCATGATTTCATCTCCAAATTGCATGGTTTTATACCCCTACTACACCCCCCCAAGTGTTTGATAAAATGTCCAGCTAGGGTATCTTGAGGAATTAATGGTCCAAAGCATAAGATATAATATGAATGATGTTATGATAATGAAATGAGCTTATGTATATGATGAAATATACATAAAGTTTTGCATTAGACCATGCCCGATCCAGGGGGACCAGGAGCCCGAATAACCTAGTGAGGGGTTTGTACCTCACCAACTAATGATAGGGTGGCATCATAACTAACCTAGTGAGGGGTTTGTACCTAACCACCTAAGTGATGGGGTGATATCATCACCAACATAACGAGGGCTTTGTACCTTGGAAAACTAGCTTGGTCTCTTCGACACATATGATATCCTATATGAGCTTGAGTTACTTGAGCATGTTTTACTTACGTAGTGATCATACATGCCATGTTGTTATATTACGCCTATTGCCTATTGTTAAGTATTTTGATTATGATACCTATCTATTATTGCATTGCATCCTACATACTTAGTACATTCAAATGTACTAATGCATACTCTTGCCTACATGATATCACCATATAGGAATCCGAGTCCAAGTTGATCATCCTCCTCCTCTTCCACATGGATAGTTAGGTACTACTCAAGCCAGTTGGTGAGTCCTCCACTTTGGGGACCTTAGTCTATGTTCCTCTTATTATGTATTGGGAGACTCTTCTTTATTTTCTATTTTTGACTATGAGGGTGAGCCCGATTACTTTGTCTTGGCCCTTATACTTATCTATGTGGTCGAGGTATTTGTTGGACGTGCTATGTATCTATGATATGAGTCTTGATTCTTGTCTCTTGATTATGATGTTATGCAAGCTTTCCCCTTAGATCCTTTACCCCTGTTCTTACTCTTTAGGTCTTTTAAATGGTTTTGAGACAAATTATATGTAGTGATAAGTTAGTAGGCTTGTTTGGGGTTCTTTCGGGTTCTCCATTCATGCTTAGGACATAGGCTTGGGTCATGTTAAACTTGGTTTCACAGCACTAGGTTGATAGATCCTCAAAGTCCAACACATCGCATCGACTAGAGTCCTATTCACTATTGTGAAGCATGCCATGACTATGAATAGGAGGTTATGAGATATTTTAGGAAATGCTTCCCTTTTTCATGTCTTAAGTCATGCTATAGAGTTGTGGTAAGTTTTTCCCCTAATGATTGTTCTTTACTATGCTAGATCATACCTAACACTCGAGGACGAAGGACCCAAACTCCCAAGGAGCAACCTACTAATGGAGAGCTCTGGGATGCTCTCACTATGCTTACCCAAGTTATGGCCTACCAAGTCAATCATGCTACTACCCCAGAAGCTAGGGTAAGGTACTTCATGTGGATGAATCCTCTAGTTTTCTATGGTTAAAAGGTGGATAAAGATCCACAAGAGTTCATTGATAAGGTTTACATGATTTTGAGTATCATGTATGTTGGACCGAATGAAAAAGCAGAGTTAGCGATGTACAAACTCAAAGGGGTAGCCCAAATATGGTATGATCAATGGAAGGATGAGAAGGAAATCAATAATGTGGTGCTTTCGTACGAGTTCAAATTGGCTTTCCTTAATTGGTTTTTCCCTCTTGAGCTTAGGGAAGATAAGTTGGTAGAATTCATGAACTTGAAACAAGGTGCTATGAGTGTCAGGGAGTACACCCTCAAGTTTAACCAACTTTTAACGTATGCTCCTTAATTGGTTGCCGATCCTAGATCTAGGATGAATAGGATTGTAATAGCAGTCTCTGACTTAGTTCGTGAAAAACACCGATCCACCATGCTAATCGGTGACATGGACTTGTCTCAATTGATGACCTATGCTGAGCAAATGGAGGAAGAGAAATTGAGGATGAGAATGGCACATGAGGACAACAAGGCCCATCTTGGGGGTAAGTTCCAAAGGGGTGGCCAGTTCCGTTAAGGCCAAGGGTCTTCTCATGCTACTAATAGGGGGTTTGCCAATGATATCCCTGGACCTCAAAGTGTTGGTGGTGTGGCTCCCATTGATGTTTGTCCTATATCTGGGAAGAGTCATAGGGGCCCATGTTTGAAAGGTTCTAATGTATGCTTTGATTCTGGGGAGCTTGGTCATAAGAGGGTGGATTGACCAAGAAATCATGATAAAGGTTGTGTTACAAATACGGTTCCTTTGGGTAGAGGTGGTCCTCAAGGTGGTGCCCCAAGGCACAATCAATTTTATGTTTTACATGAGAGGCAATGGGTTGGTGAGGTTCCCGATGTTGCTAGTGGTATATTGAAGATCTTTGACTTTGAGTTAATTTTTTGATTGATCTGGGTGCTACTCTTTCCTTTGTTACCCCTTTTGTTGCTAACAAAGTTCCATGTTGACCTCGACTTATTGCATGAGTCATATGAAGTCTCTAATCCTATTGGTATCTTTATTGTTACTAGGAAAGGTTATAGAAGTTGTCTTTTTTGCATTTTGCATAAGTTGTTGCCTGGTGATCTTGTTGAATTAAACATAGTTGATTTTGATATCATTCTTGGGATAGATTGGTTGCATGCCTACTATTCTTCTATTGATTGTAGAACCCGAGGGTAAAATTCCAATTTCCAAATGAACCCATCCTGAGTTGGAGAGTCAAGATATGATGGTGAAGGGTAGAATCATTTCATGCATTAAAGCCCGTAAGTTGATCTCTAAGGGGTGCTTGTGTCATCTTGTGAGGTTTAAAGATGTGGAGTGTAAAGTCCCTTCCATAGAGTCGGTTCTAGTTGTAAATGAGTTTCATGATATGATCTCTAAGGGGTGTCTTTATCATCTTGTTATGGTTAAAGATATGGAGTCCAAAGTCCCTTCCATAGAGTCAGTTCCAGTTGTAAATGAGTTTCTTGATGACTTCTAAAATGACCTCCCGGTGTTCCTCCCGAAAGGAAAATAGATTTTGGTATAGACCTCCTCCCCTATACTCAACCTATCTCCATTCCTTCTTATCATATGGCCACGGCGGAGTTGAAGGAGTTAAAGGAATAATTGAAAGATTTACTGGAGATGGGATTTATTAGGCCTAGCCAATCACCTTGGGGTGCATAGATATTGTTTGTAAAGAAGAAGGATTGTCACTTAGAATGTGCACTGCCTATCGACCACTCAATAAGGTCACTATAAAGAATAGATATCCTCTTCCAAGAATTGATGATTTGATTGACAAATTGCAAGGGGCTAGGTTTTTCTCTAAGATTGATCTTTAGTCCTGGTATCATCATGTGAGGGTGAGGGAGTGTGATATTCCCAAGACAACCTTCTAAACTAGATATGGGCATTATGAGTTTGTTGTGATGTCTTTTGGGTTGAACAATGCACCGGCCATCTTCATGGACCTTATGAATAATGTCTTCAAACCCTACCTTTATTCCTTTATTGTGGGCTTCAATGATGATATATTTATCTATTCACATAGTAGGGAGAAGCATATGGGGCATTTGAGGGTTGTGTTGCAAATATTGAGGGAGGAGAAATTATGTGCCAAGTATGAAAAGTGTGAAGTTTTTTTAGAGGAGGTTTGCTTTCTTGGGTCATATGGTGCCGGGGGATAGTATAAAAGTGAATCCAAAGAAAACCAATGAGATTAGGAATTAGCCTAGACCATTGACCCCATTAGATATTCAGAGTTTCTTGAGCCTAGTGGGTTATTATAGAAGGCTTGTAAATGGGTTCTTCAACATTGCTTCCCCTACGACAAAATTGACTCAAAAGAAGGTTAAGTTCGTGTGGACCGACGAATGTGAGAGGAGCTTCCAAACATTGAAGGACAAGCTTGTGTCCGCTCCTATACTGTCACTATTGGATTGGCTTGAAAGATTTATGGTGTATTGTGATTCGTCCTGGGTTAGTTTGGGTTGTGTGTTGATGCAAAGTGGTAAGGTCATAGCTTATGCTTCTAGACAACTCAAGGTACATGAAAGGAACTACCCTACCCATGATGAAGAATTAGTCGTTGTTGTGTTTGCATTAAAGATTTGGCGTTACTACTTGTATGGGGTGCATGTTGATGTATTGACCGATCATAAGAGCCTCCAATATGTCTTCATTAAAAATACCTCAACTTAAGGCAAAAGAGATGGTTAGAACTTAAAGACTATGATATGAGTATGCCCTATCATCCAGCTAGGGCAAATATGGTGACAAATACTTTGAGTAGGGTGTCTATGGGTAGCGTAGACCATTTCGATGGTGGTGATAAGGAAATAGCTAGGGTAGTGCATCAATTGGCTTGATTAGGGGTTAGGTTGGATGAGGTGGGTGATGATTGTGTTGTGTTAATGGGTCTAAGTCTTCATTGGTTGATTAGGTAATAGCAAAACAAGATCTTCACTCCTCCTTGCTTGAATTGAAGGCCTTGGTGAAAGAGGGAAAAGTAGAGGTTTTCTCCCAAGGGGGATATGGTGCCCTTAGGTACCAAGGTAGGTTGTGTGTGCCTTTTGTTGATAGTTTGAGGGATAAAATCCTTGATGAGGCCCATAATTCTTCTTATTCTATCCACCTCGGTTCCACCAAAATATATAGAGACTTGAGGGATGTGTATTAGTGGGGAGGCATGAAGAGGGACATTACCAAATTCATTTCCAGTTATCATAGTTGTCAACAAGTCAAAGCCGAACATCAAAGGCCTGGTGGCCTAACCCAAGGCATAGAGATTCCTAGTTGGAAGTGGGAGGTGATTAATATAGATTTTGTTGTTGGGTTGCCCAAAACTAGGAAAGGTTTTGATTTTATTTGGGTTGTGATTGATAGGATGATGGAATCGGCTCACTTTCTACTGGCTAAGGCCACATATGGGGCTGAACAGTATGCAAGGTTGTACATCTATGAGTTAGTGAGCTTACATAGGGTTCCTTTGTCCATCATATCAGATCATGGTACACAATTCACTTCACACTTTTGGACGTCTTTTCAATGGGGTCTTGGTACAAAAGTTCACCTTAGTATGACTTTTCACCCCCAAACAGATGGCCATGCCAAAAGAAACATTCAAAAACTTGAGGATATTCTTAGGGCTTGTGACTTGGAGCTAAAGGGTAGTTGGGATAACCATCTTCCTATGATTGAGTGTGCATACAACAATAGCTATCACTCTAGCATTAGTATGAATCCTTTTGAGGCTCTTTATAGAGGCTCTTGAGAAGGTTAGGATGATTAGGGAAAGGTTGAAAACAGCCCAAAGTCATCAAAAAGTGGGTGATTGGGTCTATTTAAAAGTTTCTCCAATGAAAGGTGTTGTTTGTTTTGGTAAAAAGTGGAAGTTGAGTCCAAGATATGTTTGTCAATATAAGGTGAAAAAAGGGGGTTGGCAAGGTAGCTTATGAGTTGAAGTTGCCTAGTGAATTGAAATTGGTTCATCTGGTATTCCATGTCTCTATGTTGAGAAAATGTGTTGGTGATCCTAATGATATTATGCCTCTTGATATTATAGGCGTTGTTTAAGATGACTTATGAGGAAGTTTTTGTTCAAATTTTGGATCATAAAGTGAAAATATTGAGTAACAAGGAGGTGGTACCCGTTAAGGTCCTTTGGAGAAACCAACAAGTCAAAAGTGCTACAAGGGAGGCCAAAGTGAACGTGCAAAAGCGGTATCCTTATCTTCCACTCCACTTAAGCCTAAGGTAGTAGTCCTAAGTCCCCCGTGTGATTTCAAGTCTTATATTTCAGCCTGTGTGTGATTCATACACATTCATGTTCAAGTTGGCAAATTTGTGATGATTTTACACTCATGATGATATTTTGAAAATGGTGGTTTAAATGTAATGTTGCATTCTTGTTGGGTTGATTTGTTTATGATCACTCTTGTCATGTATGTTTCTTTACATTTGGGGATGAATGTTCCCAAGGGGGAGATATTGAAAAGACCCCAAAAAGTGCCCAAAAATGTGCCTCGGAAAGCCCAGAATTTTTAATTTCATATATCTCAAAATCCATGCTTGATATCAAAAATTCGACTTCATATTCTTGTTTATGGGGTAAATATTAGGGGGAAAATGGTCTAACCCCGATTTAAGACCAAATAATTAGCAATTTCATTTTTCATAATTATTTTTACATAGAACTAATCCGCGACAATGTTGCGATGCACAACTTTTGCGAACATGTATTAATTTTGCCTCTGTGATAGGTCCGCTTTGCGAACCAGACGCGAACCTGTGTATTTTGTTGCCAGTGATTTTTATCTCAGTCCAAGGCTTTCGGGTCTTGGGTCTAAGTGCTCCCAAATGTGTTTTTACCTATACTTAGTCTTATTTGACCCTCATATCATACAAAAACATTCCTCTAAATTCTCTCAAACACTTAACCATATTTTTTATTCCCAAATTCAAGTCTCAAAACCCTCATCTAAAATTAAGGGTTTCTTTCAAGCTTCAAGCCTGCATTTTCAATCTTCATCAAGAGCTTCCTCAATGCTAAGGTATGTAGGTTTTAACCATTGGGTTTTTCCACCCATGGTTCCCTAATCCCCTTTTTACTCAATTTGCATGATTTAAAGTTTATTTCACAGATGGTTTTACTAGTACGAACATGTATATGAACTATGTTAAAGTTATGTAAAGTTGTGACTGTTTTGTTATGTTTTGCGCTATAAATCTTGGATCTATTGTAAGATTTTATGAGGGGTTTTAAAGTATATTGCTTAAGGATGTTGAAAGGTATTGAATTATTGTTTTATAATGGATTTCTTGCATGATTTGATCATTAATTGTATGGTTTTGTACCCCCATTACACACCCGCCAAGTGTTTGATAAAAAGTCCGGCTAGGGTTTCTTGAGGAATTGAAGGTTCAAAGCATGAGATATGATATGAATGATGTTATGATGATGAAATGAACTTACGTATATGATGAATTCTATATAATGTGTTGCGTTAGACCATGCCAAATCCGGGGGGACCAAGAGCCCAGATAACCTAAAGAGGGGTTTGTACCTCACCAACTAATTGATAGGGTGACATCATCACTAACCTAGTGAGGGTTTTGTAACTCACCACCTAAGTGATGGGGTGGCATCATCACCACCCTACAGAGGGGTTTGTACCTTGGAAAGCTAGCTTGGTCTCTTCTACACATATGATATCCTATAATAGTATGAATTACTTGAGCATGTTTTACTTACGCATTAATCATACATACCATGTTGTTATATTATGCCTATAGCATATTGCTAACCATTTTGATAATGATGACTCTCTCTTATTGCATTGCATTCTACATACTTAGTACATTCAAACATACTAACACATACTCTTGCCTACATAATATAACCATGTAGGAGTCAGAGTCCAAGTTGATCATCCTCCTCCTCCTCCACATGCCTAGTTTGGTACTACTTAAGCTAGTTTGTGAGTGCTTCACTTTGGGGACCTTAGTCTATGTTCCTCTTATTATGTATTGGGCCACTCTTCTTTATTTTCTATTTTTGACTATGAGGATGAGCTAGGTTGCTTTGTCTTGGCCCCTGCTCTTATCTATGTATTAGAGGTGTTTGTTGGGTGTACTATGTATCTATGATATGAGCCTTGACTCTTGTCTCTTGATTACGATGTTATGCAAGCTTTTGCCTTAGCCCATTTACCCCTATTCTTACTCTTTATGTCTTTTATATGCTTTCGTGACCAATGATGTATAATGATAAGTTAAGAGGCTTGTTTGGGGTTCCTCCGAGTTCCTCGTTTGCCATGTCACGCCTAGTCCCTAGGCTTGGGTTGTGAAAAAGATCTAATGCAATACGAACATGAAACAATATCTATGAACTTTCTAGAAACAATACACTCAATTAAAGGGTAGACACTGAAAGTTGACATAAATACTCAGGGCACACTTAAAGCCCACTAGCAGCAAGAAAGAATAATGAAAGAGATAGTGGTACCCATGTTTAGCAAGGCATACACGTCAAAGCTAAAGGAAATTTCAACATACCGGTAACAATGTTAGGCACCTTATCCCCACCTTATGCCCCTTGATCAACATGACCACCTTGCCCTTGTGGTTGGCCATCCTTACCTTTGTTGTGAGCGTGAGGACATTTTACAATTCTGTGGCCCATCTCACCATACCCAAAGTATGCACCCGTGTTCCTCCAATCATGCATCATTATGATTCCTCCCACATTTTAGGTATCTAAGATGGGTCATCCCATCATCACCCCTATTACTCTTATTGCATTTATGAGGATAATCCCTCCTCTTATGTCCCTCTTCACCACAACCAAAGCAAACATTAGTGCCCCTTAAACATGGTCCTCTATGTAACTTACCACATGTTGGACATATAGCATCACCTCTATGTTTGAGACTTTGGAACATCCTTTGAAAATGGGCCCTCTTGGCCTCACTACCCCTTCTCTTACCATTTGAACTCTCGGGGCACTCACTTGTTGATTGAAATGAGTTGTCAATTTTGTCACCGATTTGGCCAATACCCATAAAGTATTGCAAACCTCCACAATCCTTAGGAGACCTAACTCTATCGCATGACATACATCATAAAGAAGTGAAAAAGTTCCTAGAATATCTCATAGCCTCCTATTCATAGTTATGGCGAGCTTCAAAACCATGAATAAAACTCTAATTGACGCAGTGTGTTGGACACTGAGGACCTAACAACCTTGTACTCTGATACCAAGTTTGTCATGAGCCAAGCTTAGGGCCTAGACGTGACATGGTAAATGAGGAACCGAAAGGAAACCCAAACAAGCCTCTTAGTATATCATACACATATCCCTGGTCGCAGAAGCAATATAATACAACAAAAGATAGTAGATAGGCACAAATAGGGCTAAGGGACAATTCTCATATTATAAACATCAAGAGTTAAGAGACAGACAAAGCTCATAGGACATGCATGTCCAACAACACCTCTAAAACTAAGATACTTAGTGGGGACCAAGACAACCTACAGGGCTCACCCTTATAGTTAACATTTACACAAAAAAAGGATAGTCCCCGAAATAGAAGAATCACTAAAGAGATTGAGAGATGTCGTACTAGCTACGTGGAGTGGATGATCAAGTAGGACTCTGCTTCCTACATGGTGACATCATATAGGCATGGAGTATTCATTAGTACATTTGAATGTACTAAGTATGTAGGATGCAATGCATCAAGTGATAAGCACTATAAGCAAAATGCATAATATAGACAATGGGTAAGCATATAGTAATATGGCATATTTGAATGATGTTTGAAGTAAAACCATGCTTATATAGAATATAATACATCTATGGAGTGACCATTGTTAGCGCTTATCCAAGGCCTCGGAGAGGCGAATGAGGTACGAACCCCTAAATAGGTTGATGAGGTACAAACCGCCCAACATAGTTGATGGAGTGCAAACTCCCCTAGCATTGTTGATGGAGTACAAAGCCAATATGGTTATCAAGGTACAAATCCCTCGACATGGTTGCATGGACCTACCACCTCCCGAGCGAGGCGATCGAGCTACAGACCCCTCAAAAAAGGTTAATTGGGCCTACAACCCCCCCAAGTGATGCTTGGTCAATTCCCAACACTATGAAGATAATATCATGTACATACATTCTTTCATCGTTATATAGTCATTCAACTCATAAGACATGCAGTGGACCATCTATTCCTCAAGAAACTCATAACCAAACATTTTATCAAACACTTAATAGATGTGAAGTGCTAGTGTAAAACCATGCAATTCAAGAGTATAATCATGCTAGAAAACCCAATGTGAAACTATCAATAGATATTTGGTAACACCCTCAAGCAATCTACATTAAAGCCCTTTATCAAATCTTACAATCGATCTTTGATTCATAGCTCAAAACATGCTAAAACAACCATGATTTCATGAAATCCCAACACAGTGTGTAGTGAAATTCATAATAATTAAGACCCAAGAGTAAATCAACTTCAAATCATGCAAGTTTAAGAAGAAGAGAGCTTGGGTATCATGGGTGAAAGGAAGCCATGAAAGAAACCCACTTACCTTGAATTTGGAGAATCCTAGAAGACGATTGGAGATGGAGGTTTGAAGCTTGAATGAGAACCTTGAGATCCGAATGAGTTTTGGAACTTGAAATTTAGAGATAAAATATTGTCTAAGTATTTAAGAGAGTATTTGAGGGAGTATTTGAGAATTCTAGAATGAAATAAGATGGAATAAGGTTAAGTATAGATATTTTCATACATGGGAAGGCTTAGGCCCAAAACCCAAAAGCCTTGGACCGAACTAATAAAATTGGGCATTTTTAACACTGAGGTGTGCCCCTAGCGCTTCACCCCTAGGGCGCGAAAACCTCACAGTTTTTCACCACTTTAAGATTTCAAAATTCACTATGATTTCTCTAAAATTAGGGTTAGACCCATTTACCATTCAATTTGACCCTCAGAACAAGAATACGAAGTCAGATTTTCAATATTACACATGACTTTTGAGATATATTGAATTACGATTCTTGGAACTTTTGAGACATATTTTTAGGTAATTTTTGGGGTCGTTTCATTATCAGTCTCCCAAATTTCAATAGTTTGAGAGTAAGGGAAATTCGAAGCAGCATATGGCACACATTATGGAAACATGTAATAATGCTGGGACTTATAGAGACTATCTCATCAAGTAGTTTATTTTCTGTTTAAAGGGGAATGCCTTTGACTCATACACTAATCTTGAAACTCATTCCATTAATAGTTGGGAGCAACTAGAGCATGAGTTTCTCAATCACTTCTATAGCATAAGGTGCATAATAAGCATGGTAGATCTCACAAATACTTGCTAAAAAAAAGATGACCTAGTTATCGACTTCATAAATTGATGGAGGAACGTGAGTCTTCATCACAAAGACAGACTTAGTGATGCTTCTGCTATAGATATGTGTATCCAAGGGATACACTGAGGGCTTCTCTACATCTTACAAGTGTTCAAACCTAAGTCATTTGAATATCTAGCTACTCGTGCACATAATATGGAGTTGAGCATGTCTTCTACAAGAAATAATAAGATGCTTATTCATGACCCTCGGAAAGGAAAGGACAAATAGGAACCTAAGAAATAAAGCAAATTTGTGCTAAAAATGACAACAAAGAATCCTTGAATATCAGCGCATCGCCCGTGAAGTTCACTATAAAGGAAATCGAAAGCAAAGTGTGAAAGCAACATTTCAAGGGTATCCAAGTAGAAACTTCACTTTAAAGGTGATGCAAGAAAAAGAATACCCTTTTTTGAATTCTAATCTTTCTCAAATATTTGATGAATTGGTTGAGCTAAAGCTCATCAAGTTGCCAGAGATGAAGTGGCACGTTGAAATTGGAAAGTCTAATGATCCAAACTCTTGTAAGTTTCATAGAATTTTGGGTCATCCTCTCGAAAAGTGTTTCATCTTCAAGGAAAAAGTCATGCAATTGGCTAGGGAAGAGAAGATTACCCTTGATGATGGGAAAACTAGTGAAACGGCCCAAAATGTGCTTTGGAAATGTCCATAATCATAATTTCCATATATCTCAAAATTCGTGTATGATATTGGAAATCTGACTTCGTATTTTTTATCAGGGGAAAAATTGAGTGGGAGATGGGTATTACCTGGGTTTTAGAAGGCCTGTAGCGAAAAATGATTTTCGCCAAATTTGCAATTTCCAGAAACTGTTCGCAACAGCTCCACGACATGGACCTAACGTGGAGCAATGTTGTGACTTCCTTAATTTTTTTAGTTTTAGCCTAACATATTGGGTCTTGACGCTATGCCTTTTCATGCATAAAAACACCTATACTAAGCCATTTTTCAACTCTATATCACTCAGATACTCTCAAAACTCTCTCTGACACTTAACCAAATATTGAACCCAAATTCAAGTATCCCAAGCTTAATTCTAGATCTCAAGAACTTCATTTAAGCTTCAAGTTCTCATTCAAATATACATCAAGAAAATCCCCAAATTTGAGGTATGTTGGTTTCAACCATTGGGTCCTTTCACCCATGGTGTCCATTCTTCCTATCTTATGAAATTGCATGTTTTCAAGTTATATTATCTATGGGTATCTTTTATTGTGGATTATAAGCATTCAATATGTTAGGGTATTATGAAATGTTAATTAAATATATATGTTTATCTATCTCAAGCTTATACTATGACTTGGTTTTGTCTATTGAGACTATGTATGTTTTGAGCTATGAAACTATGATCTATTATGAGGTTTGATAAGGGATTTCAAGCTATCTTGCAAAAGTATTTTACTATGTGTTGGTAAGTTGATTTATATTAAGTTTTCTCACATGATTTCACTCTTGAATTGCATGATTTTTAACTATCATTACACACCAACCAAGTGTTTGGTAAAATATCTTGATATGAATTCTTGGGTTATTGATAGTCTATGATATGATTTACAAGTTAAGTGACTATATGATAATAAAGGGATTATGTGTATATATTGAATTCATGAAAAGTATCTATAGTGTTGAAACTCGACCACACCTTATTGAGGAATTGACGTGCTTCAACCACTATGATGGGGGGTGCTATGCCTATCTATCATATTGAGAGGTATATACCTTGACCACTATAATGGGGGGTGACATGCCCATCTACCATGTTGATAGGTAGAAACCTTTATCACCTTCCAAGGGGTGATACGCCTTGGATTCCAAGTAATAGTTTCCTTGGTCTATAAGTATGGTCCCTTCCTACATATGTAATCTGTATTCTCAAGTTATATATTTTACAAGCATGTTTTACATCAAATATTAATCATTCCTGCCATATTTTTATTATACTTGCCCATTGGTAATGTTTAGGCATTTTGACTATGTTGCCAATGTCTTGTTGCATTGCCTCCTACGTACTTAGTACATTCAAATGTACTAACACATACTATATGTCACGACCCAAGCCTAGGGCCTAGACGTGACACGGTGAATGGGGAACCCCAAGATAGCCTCTCAACTTATCATTACATATCATTGGTGGCAAAAGTATGTATAACACATAAAACAAGCGTAAGGATCAAAGGGGCTAAGGGATAGTTTTCCCAAAACATCGACATCAAAGACAAGCAGTCATAGCTCATATAATAATTACACAACTTGTCCAACAAACATCTCTAGATATATAGATAGAGAAGGGGCCAAAATAAGGTAATTGAGCTCACCTTCATAGTCAAAATAAATTATAAGAAAGTGTCTTAGTACATGGGTAATATCAATCATAAGCTAAGGTCCTCAAATGGAGGACTCACTAAAAAGCTTAGAATAGCACCGACTAGCCACGTGGAGGAGGAGGATGATCAACTTAAGCGTCGGTCCATATATGGTGATATCATGTAGAAAAGAGAATGCGCTAGTACATTTGAATGTATTAAGTATGTGGGTAGCAATGCAATAATAGATAGTCACCATACTCAAAATGCATATATTAGACAATAGGCGTAGCATAACAGTATGACATGTGTGATCAATGCTTAAGTAAAATATGTTTTCAATAACCCATGCCCATATAAGATATCATGTGTGTAGAAGAGACCAAGCTAGAACCCCAACGATGGTTGGGAGATTCCATTCATACATGGATACCCTGGTGGCAAGATACTACATCTCTCGCATGGTTGATGCCATTCACACCTGGACACCATGGTAGAAAGGTATCATACCCCCTGCATAGTTGATGCCATTCGCACCTTGATAACCTAGTGGTAAGGTACTACACCCCTCTTATAGTTGATGCCATTCAAACCTGGACACCCTCGCATGGTTATCCTGGCTCCTATACCCCCCGGATCGAGCATGGTCTAATGCACCACATTATATAGAACATATATATCATGTATATAAGCTTATTTCTTCATCATAAAATTAATTATATCATATCTTATGCTTTGGACCTTCAATTCCTCAAGAAAACATAACCAGACATTTTATCAAACACCTTAGGGGTATGTAATGGGGGTAAAAGACCATGTAATTTAGACATAAAAAGGTGCAAGTAAACTTATTGTAAAATCATCAATCAAAACCTTGTAACACCCCCAAGATATTCACATAAAAACCCCTCATTAAATCCAACATTAGATCCAAGATTAGAAAGCTTAAAACATGCTAAAATAACCATACTTTCATGAACTAAAATCACTGTACAGTAAATTTCTCAATATACCAGACCTACATGTAAAATCCACTTTATATCATGCAATATTAGTAAAAAAAGAGTCTTAGGCACCATGGGTGAAAGGACCAAATGGTTCAACACCACTTAGCTTAGCTTTGGAGAAGTTCTTAGTGCAATTGAAAATGGAGGCTTGAAGCTTGAAGAAAATCCTTAGTTCTAGATGAGGGTTTTGAGTCTTGAATTTGGGAGTGAAAACATGGCTAAGTAGTTTAGGAAGTAATGGGAAATGTTTAGAATAATATAAGGGTGAAATTTGGCTAAGTATAGATAAAAATACGTTTGGGAAACTTGGGCCTAATTCTTAGGATATTTTGGGCCCCACAACAAAAACACTGCTAAGTAAATTCCCATCTCCACATAGCGAAAAGGACGTGGAGAAGATTTTGTACTGAAGAACTCCCAAGGCGTATCGTGGAGGCATTGCGGCAAGCTCTCTAGAATTTGTCACTTAAAAATTTATAATTACTATTATTTCACTCTTAAATCGAGGTTAGACCCCTTTTAAACTAATTTTGACCACCTGATCACAAATATAAAGTCAAATTTTTGAAATAACAAATAGATTTTTAGATATATGGAAATTAAGTTTTTAGGCATTTTGAGGCACATTTTTGGATGCTTTTTGGGGTCGTTTCACTCTATGCCTACATGATGTTACCATGTAGGAACTGGAGCACCTCTTGATCATTCTCCATATGGCTAGTCTTGGCATTTTGGATGAAGAGCTTTAGTGAGTCCTCAAGTTCAGGGATATTAGCTGTCTTACTCTTGTCACTTGTTTTCTCTTTATGTTGAACTCTTGATACTATGAAGGTGAGCCCAAAAAGTGTCTTGGCCCCTGCTCCAATATATGATTATAGGTGTTGTTAGAACAACTAATGTACTTATGCTATGAGCTTTGTCTCTTTTATGTTTTATGCTACCAAAGACTTCCCTTAGTCCCGATTTCCCTTTTTACTATCTCTTGTTGTTGTAATCTTTGCTTCCGCAACAAAGGATGTGTGATTCCTATTCTAAGAGGCTTGTTATGTCCTTTTTGGTTCCCATTCACCGTGTCACCTCTAGGCCCTAGGCTTGGGTCGTGACAAACTTAGTATCAGTGCACTAGGTTATTAATGGTCCTCGTAATCCAATACACCGCATTGATTAGAGTCTAATTCATAGTTGTGAAGTGCACCACAACTATGAGTAGGAGTCTATGAAGTATTTTAGAAAACCTTTCCCTTCTTCATGAACTACATCGTGCTATAGAAGTTAAAGTAAGGTTTTCCCCTAATGAATGTTCTTTTCCATTCTAGATTATGTCAATCCCAAGAGGAAGAAGAGCTCGTACACCCAAAGAACAACTAACTCCTTTTCCTGAAGCCCCTCAATACGGGGGAGTGTCTCATGAAGAGTTCTAGGATGCTATTACCATGTTGGTTCATGTATAGCCCACCAAATCAACCAAGGGGCCCGAGCCCCTCATTCTCTTTCTCCGGCCACAAGGGTGAGGGAGTTTACTTGAATGAATCCACCAGAGTTCCGTGGATCTAAAGTGGATGAGGATCCTTAAGATTTCATTAACAAGGTGGATAAAGTGTGATATATTATGGTTATTAATACAGAAGAAAAGGTAGAGTTGGCAAGTTGTATGCTAAATATGAAAAATGTGAGTTTTGGTAGAAAGAGGTTTCTTTCTTAGGGTGTGTGGTGTTGGGTGATGGTACTATGGTGGACCCTAAAAAGACGGAGGTGATAAGAAATTGGCCTAGACCTTTGACTCTATTTGACATTAGAAGTTTCTTGGGTTTGGTAGGCTATTAGCGGAGGTTTCTAAGGGAGGCCAAAGTGATTGAATTTATTATGGAAGATGGTAAAAAGGAACAATATTGTCATCCTTTAGGAAGAGTTCAAGGTGGATTTCTCAACGGGTTCTTTCCTATAGAGCTAAGGGAGGCCAAAGTGATTGAATTTATTAATTTAAAGCAAGGGTCTATGAGTGTGAGGGAGTATGCCCTCAAGTTCAACAAACTCTCCAAGTATGCCCCTCAATTTGTTGCTAAGCCAAGGTCTAGGAGGAATAATTTTTTGTCGAGTTTGTCCTGCTTGGTGGTGATATGGTTTTGTCCCGCCTCATGACATATGTGAAACAATTAGAGGGGGGAAAGTTGAGAAAGAAAAGAAGTAGTGAGGCAATGAGGGCCCATTTTGAAGGCAGGTTCCAAAGTCCTCAGGGTGGCTAGTTTCCTCAATGCCAAGGGTTTTTCAATGCTCCTAATAGAAGATTTGCTAATGACAACCCAAGGGTCCATGGTGGTGGTGGTGTGGTTCCTAACCCTATGTGCCTAAGATGTGATAGTGGCCACAATAGCCCATGTTTAAAGAACACTAATGCTTGCTATAGCTGTGGTAAAGTAGGTCATAAGGTAATTGAATGTCCTCGTAATAAAAACAAGGGTAGAGATTGTTTTCCACAAGGCCAGGGTTCTATTCACCCATGATGCCCAAGCTCAGGTCATAAGGTAATTGAATGTCCTCGTAATAAAAACAAGGGTAGAGATTGTTTTCCACAAGGCCAAGGTGCAAATATGGGTCTAAAAGGAAGAGGAGGACAACAAGGGGTGCCCCAAGGAAAAATAGATTCAATGCTCTTCAAGGGAGACAAGGGGTGGATGAGGTACCCGATGTCATCACCGGTATGTTAGTGGTTTTTTATTTTGATTTGTACGGTTTGATAGAACAGAGTGCTACTCTTTATTTTATTACTCTTTTGTTTCCAAAAAGCTTCATGTTAGCCCCAAATTATTGTGTGAACCCTTTGATGTGTCTACCCCTATTGGTAAGTCTATCGTTTCTAGAAGAGTCTATAGAAATTATCCTGTGTTCATCTTCCATAAAATCTTGCCTTGTGATTTTGCTGAGTTAAATATGGTGGATTTTGATGTCATTTTTGGGATGGATTTGTTGCATGCATATTATGCTTCTATGCATTGTAGAACCTGTAGTGTCAAAATTCCAATTCCCTAATGAGCCCGTCCTTCAGTAGGAAAGTGTTGATGTGGTGGTCTTACTATTATTTCACTCTTAAATCGAGGTT
>DF360259.1:5062-33036 GCA_000787875.1 Solanum virginianum | reverse complement strand
AAGCAATTCATCTTGTCCGGAGGTTAGTGGAGAAGTATAGGGATAGAAAGAAGGATCTTCATATGGTGTTCATTGACCTCGAGAAGGCGTATGACAAAGTTTCAAGAGATGTTTTATGGAGGTGTCTAGAGATGCGAGGTGTGCCTTTGGTGTATATCAAGGCGATTAAGGATATGTACGATGGAGCCAAGACTCGAGTAAGAACGGTGGGAGGTGACTAAGACTATTTTCCTGTTGAGATAGGACTCCATCAGGGATCTGTGTTGAGCCCTTTCTTGTTTGCTTTAGTGATGGATGAGCTGATGCAATCTATTCAGAAGGAAGTACCGTAGTGTATGCTATTTGCAGATAACATAGTACTAATTAATGAGACTCGAACTAAAGTTAACGACAGGTTGGAGGCCTGGAGAAACGCCTTGGAATCTAAAGGATTCAAGTTGAGCAGGTCTAAAACAGAATACTTGGAGTGCAAATTCAGTGTGGACAGGGATGAAGCAAACTGTGATATGAGGCTTGGTACTCAACCTATACCCACGAGGGATAGCTTTAAGTATCTGGGTTCTATCATCCAGAACACGGGTGATATCGATGATGATGTCACACACCGTATTGGGACGGCATGGACCAAATAGAGACTGGCTTCTGGAGTACTATGTGATAAGAAGATACCTCCTAAACTCAAAGGTAAGTTTTACAGAATGGTGGTTAGACTAGCTTTGCAATATGGGGCGGAGTGTTGGCCTATCAAAAATGTCCATGTCTAGAAGATACACGTTGCAGAGATGAGGATGTTGAGATAGATGTGTGGGCATAGTAGGATCGATACAGTTAGGAATGAGTCCATTCGTGAGAAGTTAGAGGTAGCTGCGGTGGCTGAGAAGATGAGAGAAGCGAGACTGTGGTGGTTTGGACATGTGCAGAGAAGGAGTGTCGATGCTCCTGTTAGGAGGTGCGAAAGGTTAGTTCTAGGAGTTACTCAGAGAGGTAGAGGTAGACCTAAGAAGTACTGAGGGGAGATTATTAGACATGATATGGCAAGGCTTAATCTCACAGAGGACATTACCCTAGATAGGAAGAAGTGGAGGTCGCGAATTAGGATAGTAGGATAATTGGTTAGTATGGTTAGGTAGTCATGGGGCCTTATAGGGTTAAGTATCAGTGTTTCTCTTTCTAGTACGTAATTATCAGTATTGGCGTGTTGTTTCAGTGCTGTTTATGTTTAAAATTATACTATAATTTCGTACTGGCATGTGCTTCCTTTACTTTTGATCATATCCAGTTCATTCTACGCATGGGTTTTGAGATGAGGGTTCCTCAGAAATAGCCTCTCTATTTTGGTAGTGGTAAGGTCTGCGTACATCCTACCCTCCCCAGACCTCACTTGTGGGATTTCACTGGGTATGTTGTTGTTGTTGTTGATACGGTTTCTCTAAAATATGGGTTAGACCCTTTTCTCCTTAAATTGGACCCCCTGAACACGAATATGAAGTTAGATTTTTAATATCATGCACAGATTTTGAGATATATGCAAATTAAAATTCTGGGCACTTCCAAGGTATATTTTTGGGCACTTTTTGGGGTTTTTATAATATCTCCCCCTTGGGAATATTCATCCTAAATGTAAAAGAAACATCTATGATAAGAGTAATAATGAACAAATCAGCTCCAACAAGAATGCAACAATACATTTAAAACACCATATTCAAAACATCAACATAAGTATCAAATCGTCAGGAACTTGTCAACATAAACATGAATGTATGCAAATGACATAGGGGCTAAAACTTAATGCTTGGGATTATGAAAGGACTTGACATATCATCATAAGCTTAAATAGGAATAAAAGAGATACAAATATTGTTTCTTCATGCCCTCTCCCCGAGAGACTCTTTTGACTAAACGAACCTTCCCAAGAGCCTTAATAAACACCACATCCTTATCAATCAACTTTTCCACCCTTCCATCCAATACCTCCACCAGGACCTTCGCTAAGTCAACTTATCCTGCACACCACCCTCATGAGCTTCAACAGAGTGTGTAGTGATTTTCATTATAAGATAGACCCAATTATAAATCAACTTTAAATCATGCAAATTAAAGTAAAAGGAAGCTTGGGTATCATGGGTGAAAGAGACCCATATACCTTAGCTTTGGAGATAAACATAATGAAGACTGGAGATGGAGACTTGAAGCTTGAATGAGAACTTTGAAATTCGGATGAGGGTTTGAGACATGAATTTAGAAGTGAAATATTTGGCTAAGTGTTTTGTGAGTATTGGGGAATTTTTTGGATGATACGAGGCTGAAAAATGGCCAAGTATAGGTATTTTCACACTTGGGAACACTAAGGCCCAAGACTTAAAGTCATGGACCGAAGTCAGAAAACTGCCCCCATTTTAACACTATTGCGCGTCGCAGGGAGGGCGCGCAGTAGCTACTAGAATTCATCATTTTAAAATTTAAAATTATGATTTGTTCGCTCTAAAATTGGGGTTAGACCCTTTGCCCACTAAATTTTATCCCTTGAACAAGAATATGAAGTCGAACTTCTAAAATAACCCATAGATTTTGAGATATATGAAAATTATAATTTCGGGCACTTCCAAGGCACATTCTCAGGCACTTTTTAGGATCATTACAGAATTGAAGGTCCAATGTATTTGTTATGATTTGAATGACTATATGATGATGAAATAATGATGAAATGATGATGGAATGATGATGAAAAGGGATGTATGTAGCTCGGGGAGTTGTAGGCACAGGTAACCTATCATGGGGTTGGTACCTTTGTTGCCTAGCTCGGGGGGTGGTAGGCCTAGGTAACCTTGTTGGGGTTTGGTACCCATCAACCTTGATAGGGGGTTTGTACTAACCTCATGAAGGGGTTCGTACCTCATGTGCCTATCCAAGGGGGTGGTAGGCCTTGGCATCTAAAAATGGTCACTCTTTACACTTTGTATTATGGTCTATATAAGCATGGTTTTACTTCAAACATCATTCACACATGTCATATTGATAGTATGCTATTCATTGCTTATGATTATGCATTTTGCCATAATGCCTACCTCTTGTTGCATTGCATCCTATATACTTAGTACATTAAAATGTACTAACACATACTCTATACCTATATGATATCACCATGTAGGAATCGGTGTACTGCTTGATCATCCTTCTTCTCCATGGGGCTCGTACAACTTCTATCAAGCTAGTTGGTGAGGCCTCCATTCCGGGGATATTACTTATAATCCCTTGTTATATATTAAGATTTTCTCTCTTTGACTTATGTATTGACTATAAGGATGAGCTCGGTTGTTTTGTATTGGCCCCTGCTCTTATCTATGTAGTAGAGGTATTGTTAGACATGTTATGTATCTATTCTATGAGCTTTGACTCTATTGACGCTTGATGTTTATAATGTGGAAGTTACCCTTAGTCCCAATTCCCCTTGTTTACGTTTATCTCTTATTATCATTCTAATTCCTTCCATGACCAAGGATGTCTAATGATATGCTGTGAGGCTTATTTGGGGTTCCTTCGGGTTCCCCATTTGTCGGTCACGTCTAGGACCTAGGCTTTGGTCGTGCAAATTAGTGAAAATTATTTTTCTCCACGGGTCTTCTAAAATTTGGGTTCTACCCATACCCCACTCAATTTTGCCCCTGATCAAGAATATAAAGTTGGATTTCCAAAATCACACATATATTTTGAGATATATATGGAAGTTACGATTATAGGGAATTCTAAAATACCTGATGGGTGTTTCAATATCTCACCCTTGGGAACATTAATCCCGAATATCAAAGAAACATGTGAAAGAAAAGTAATTATACAGCTTTTAGCCCATGATGAATGCAACAAATGCACTTAAACATCATTTTTAAAGAGTCAACATGAATGTCAAAAATCAACATAAACTTGTTACCATGAATATGAATGCATGGAAAAATGACGTGAGGGCTGAATTTTATGACTTGAAATCATAGATGGGACTTAATTAATTACCTTCAACTTGAGTAGAGTAGAAGAGGTATGGGTATCACTTTTTCATGTCTGCTTCGGCTTCCTATGTGGCACTTTCAACTTATTGATTCCTCCAAAGGACCATGATGGATGCCACATCTTTTTTCCTCAACTTTTACACTTGTCTATCTAATATTTCCACCGGGAGATCCTCATAGGTCAAATTATCTTCCATAACACACACACCCTCTAAGGCCACTATAGCACTTGGATCACCCACACACCTCCTCAATATAGACACATGGAAGACCAGATGAACCATACCCATATCCAAAGGCAATGCCAATTCATAATAAACCTTATCAATTATTCTCAAAATTCTATAAGGCCCCACAAACCTTGGGATCAATTTCTCTTTCTTTCCAAACCGGACCACACCCTTCATGGTTGAGACCTTCAAATAAACCCAATCATCAACATGAAAGTCAAGATCTATTCTTCTCACAATGGAGTAGGACTTTTGCCTACTTTGAGCTATCTTCAATCTCTCCGTTATAAAGCTCACCTTCTCCAAAGCTTCCATGACTAAATTCGAGCCCAACGAAGTAATCTCCCTTATATCAGTCCACCTAACCAGGGATCTATAATGCCTACCATATAACTCTTCAAAGGACACCATGCCAATGCTTGATGATAGATATTATTGTAAGAAAACTCAATAAGTGGAAGATGTTCATCCAACAACCCTTGAACTCAAAAACACTAGCTCTAAGCATATCCTGAAGAGTTTGGATAGTCCTTTTGGCTTGACCATCCATGTGAGGATAAAAAGTCGTGCTAAGCTTGACCTTGGTCTCAAGACCCCTTTGGAAGGACCTCCAAAAATGAGAAGTGAATTGATCACCATGATAAAAAATGATACACAAGAGTATGCCATGTAATCTAACCAACTCATGAATATACAACTTAGCATAATCTTTGGCATTATAAGTTGTTTCAATCGGTAAAAAGTGAGTCGAATTTGTCATCCTATCAACAATAACCCAAATAGAATCAAAAGTGAAATGATCCCAAAAAGTGCCTAAAAATGTGCCTCAAAAGTGTCCATAATCATAATTTCCATACATCTCAAAATCCATGCACGATATCAAATATTCGATATCATATTCTTGTTCAGGGGGTCAAATTGAGTGGGTAATAGGTCTAAACCTGATCTTAGAGCAAAGGAATTGCAATTTCAATTTCCTAAAAATTGATTTCCAAAGAGGTTTCTACGCCTGTAGCGCGACACGCCAAGAGCGCGCCTCAGTATAAATTTTGCCTAGTTTTTCAAGTTCGATCCAAGGGTTTGGGTCTTGGACCTAAGTGTTCCCATGCATAAAAATGCCTATACTCACCTTATAACACCCTCATACCATTCAAGAAATTCCCAAGTACACTCCCAAAGACTTAGACAATATTTCATCTCCTAATTTCAAGTCTCAAAACTCATCCGGATTCTAAGGTTAGCAATCAAGCTTCACGTCTCCATCTTCAATCTTTATCAATCTATTCTCCTAAGTTAAGGCATGTGGGTTTCTTTCATGAGTTCCTTTTACCCATAATGCCCAAGCTTCCTTTTACTTAAATTGTATGATTTAAAGTTGATTTACTCATGGGTCTTACTTATTATGAAATTCACTGCATACTATGTTGGAGCTTATCAAATTATAATTGTTTTACTATATTTTGAGATATAAATCTAAGATCTATGGTGAGATTAAGGGTTTTGATGTATATTCCTTGATTATGCTACCAAGTATTGATTGATAGTTTTACTTTGGATTTCCTTGCATGTTTTCATCCCTAAGTTACATGGTTTTTCACTAGAACTACATACCCGCCAAATGTTTGATAAAATGTCTGATTATGGTTATCTTGAGGATTTGAAGGCCCACTACATGTCTTATTAGTTAAATGACTATATGAGGATGAAATAAACATATGTATATAGTTTTCTCATTTTCTCCTATATAGTGTGGAAATGTGACCACGCCCTACTCGGGGGATATGTGCCTGGTAATCATGTCGAGGGGTTTGTACCTTAATAACTATGTCAAGGGGTTTGTACCTTGATAACCATGTCGAGGAGTTTGTACCTCAGTCACCAAGGGTGGTAGGGTGTGATGATCCAACAACTATGCTGGGGGCGTTTGTACCTTGATAACCATGTAGGGGGGATTGTACCTCAGTCACCAAGGGTGATTGGGTACGACAATCTACTAAACAAATTGATGGGGTTGGTACCTCAATCACCAAAGGTAGTAGGGTGCAATAATCCACCAATATGATCATGGTCTCTTCTTACACATGTATTATGTTCTATAAAAACATGATTTACTATAGAGTATATTACATGCATGCCATATTTATGTTGCTACTCATTGCCTAAGCTTATACATTTTCATTACGTTCTTAACTCTTGTTGCATTTCATCCTACATACTTAGTACTTTCAAATGTATTAACTCATACTCTACGGCTACATGATGTCACCATGTAGGAACCGAAGAACCATATGATTATCCTTCTCCACATGGCTAATACTACATCTCTCAAGCTTGTTGGTGAATCCTCCATTTTAAGGACGATGTTTATGATCTCCTACTATGTTCTAAGGCTTTCCTTCTTTTGTATATATGTTGACTATGAGGGTGATCCCGGTAGCTTGTCTTGGCCCTCGCTAAGTATCTAAGTTTTAGAGGTGTTGTTGGACATGTTTTTATTATGCTTTGAGCTTTGACTCTCTCTCAACTATTGATATCTATGATATGAGAATCATACCTTAGCCCCATTTGTCCCTATCTACTATCTCTTGTTGTATTTTACTGTTTCCATGACCTATGATGTGTGCATCATATGCTAAGAGGCTTATTTAGGGTTCCTTATTCACCGTGTCATGTCTAGGCCCTGGGCTTGGGTGATGAAAAACTTAGTATTAGAGCACTAGGTTATTAGATCCTTGTATTCCAACACACCAAGTCGATTAGAGTCTTA
This sequence comes from Solanum virginianum, assembly GCA_000787875.1. Classification (NCBI taxonomy): domain Eukaryota; kingdom Viridiplantae; phylum Streptophyta; class Magnoliopsida; order Solanales; family Solanaceae; genus Solanum; species Solanum virginianum. The sequence goes on along the minus strand of DF360259.1, from coordinate 26,038 downwards.
TTCATTGTTGTGTTACACACCACAACTATGAGTAGGAGGCTATGAGGCATTTAGGAAATATTTTCCTTTTTCATGTTCTAAGTCGTGCTATAAAGTTAAAGTAAGGACTTTTTCCCCTAACAATTATTCTTTTCTATAGAACATGCCTAATATGAGAGAAAGAAGAGCCCGCACTCCTAAGGACCAACCAGCTCATGGGGAGCACCAAGATGCTCTCACTTTTCTTGCACAAGTTGTGGCTAATAAAAATAACCTAGGGGCCCAAGCCCCTCATGCTCCTACACCGTCATCTTGAGTGAGAAACTTTATGAGGATGAATCCCCCAGAATTCAATGGGTCAAAAGTGAACGAGGACCCTCAAGAGTTCATTGATGAGGTCTTTAAGGTTTTGGCTATTATAGGAGTTAGATCAGAGGAGAAGGCGGAGTTGGCGGCTTACCAACTCAAAGGGGGTGGCACAAATATTGTTTAACCAATGGAATAAGGAGAAGAGAATCAATTATGTGGTGCTTTAGGAGGTGTTCAAGGCGGCTTTCCTTAATTGGTTCTTCCCTCTTGAGCTTAAAGAATCCAAATTGGTGTAGTTTATAAATTTGAGACAAAGGTCTATAAGTGGGAGGGAGTATGCCCTCAAGCTAACTCAACTCTCCAAGTATGCTCCCCACTTCGTGGCTAACTCAAGGTCTAGAATGAACAAGTTCGTGATGGGCGTGTCTGACTTGGTAAGTGAGGAATGCTGATCTGTCATATTGATTAGTGACATAGACTTATCCCATTTGATGACCTATCCCGAACAAATAGGAGAGTAGAAGTTGAGGAAGAGGAGGAGCCATGAGGCCAAGAGGGCTCATTTTGAGGAAAAGTTCCATAGTCAGAAGGGTGGCTGGTTCCATCAAGGCCAAGGGCCTTCTCATACTTCTAATGAGGGGTTTGCCAATGACTTCCAAATGACTCAAGGTGTTAAGGTTGTAGTTCCTAATGATGTGTATCTAAGGTGTGGTAAGAGTCATAAGGACCCATACTTGAGAGACACTAACGCATATTATGGTTGTGGGGAAGTGGGTCACAAAAAGGTTGTTTGCCCTCATGATCGCAAGAAGGGTAAGGATATTCATCCTCAAGGTCGAGGGGCCAATGTGGTTCCTTTGGGTAGAGGTGACTGACAAGATGGTGCCCCAAGGCATAATTGGTCTTACTTTGTATGGGAGGTGAGGGGTTGACGAGGTTCTCGATGTTTTTACCGGTACGTTAAAAGACTTTGATTTTAATGTGTATGCTTTAATTGATCCGGGAGCCACTCTTTCTTTTGTTACTCCCCATTGTTGCCAAAAAGTGCCATATTGAGCCCAAATTGTTGTGTGAGTTATATGAGGTGTCTACTCCTATTGGTTTATCTATTTTTGCTAGGACAGTCTATAGAAACTTTCCCATTTGCATCTTCTATAAAATATTGCCTTGCAATCTTGTTGAATTGGATATGGTTGATTTTGATGTTATTCTTGGAATGGATTGGTTGCATGCATACTATGCTTCTATTTATTGTAGAACCCATAGTGTCAAATTTCAATTCCCAAATAAACCTATTCTTAAGTGGGAAAGTCATGATGTGGTGGTCAAGGGTAGATTCATCTCTTGCATTAAAGCCCATAAGTTGATCTCTAAGGGACGTCTTTACCATCCTGTGAGGGTTAGGGATGTGGAGTCTAGAGTCCTTCCCATAGAGTTGGTTCTGATTGTAAATGAGTTCCATGATGTCTTTCCAGATTACCTCCATGGTGTTCTTCCCAAAAGGGAAATAGATTTTCGTATAGACCTCCTCCCTGATACTCAACCTATTGCTATTCCACCTTGTTGTATGGCCTCGAGGAGTTAAAGGAGCAATTGAGGGACATGTTGGAGAAGGGTTTCATTAGGCTGGCCTAGCCAATTAGCTTGGTGTTTATCGGTGTTGTTTATAACAGATCGATAAGGATGGGTCTCTTAGACATGATCTATTGACATTCCAAGGACGAGCTGCTCTGGTACCACTTCTGTCATGACCCAACCCTATGGGCTATGACTAGTGCTTGGATTGGGCACCCAGACACAATCACAAAGCTGAGTTGCAAATAGATGACTTATATTTTAACAAAATTGGATAGAGTTTCCTTTGTTTTACGGACTATCCAAAATAATCTTGCATTTAGAAAATGGCAACAGATATCAGGCAGAGTTAATAGAATAACATATGTACATATACGGGTCGATAAGGCCGCCTTGGCTGGTAAAACCGCCCAATATACACATCATGTAAATCTCATCGTACAGACTGGGCAGAACCCACACACGTATATGTCCACAAACCTCTAAATAGACTGACTGAATCATAGGATGGGACAGGGCCCTGTCGTACCCTCGACTAAATATATGACAAACAACGAACAAGGGTATACTAAAAGTGGGCTCTGAAATAGGGGGAGCACTCCAAGCATCAGAAAGGTGTCCTAAGCTGGTGGGTCACCAAATTGTACGTCGGTACTTGCGAGACATGAAATGTATCCCCCGAAGAAGGGGGGTCCATACAAAGTACGTATTGAATATGTAAAGCAGAATGTACAAAATGTAAATCTGAGTAGTAATCGGGCCAAAAGTATGTAGGGTAAATACATATCCCAAAAGTGTTAGACTGTTTGCTTTCAAAATACAAATCATGCATAGGGCACAGGAAATATGGTTGTTCACCCGTCAATGGCATCATAACACAGCATAACACCAGGAAGTTTCAAATTTCTGAATCCCCATCATTTATCACATCATAGAAATAGTATAAGTGAGCCGGGCGTTACGTATCGTTATCCCCATACTCACCCAAACATAGTATATTACCAAACACCTTATAATATACAAGTGATCTAGGCATTACGTATCGCCGTCCCTGTACTCACCCAAACACAGCATAACATCGGAGTATATCATTATGCGTATGATAATCAATCTGCCACAGGAACCGGCGAACGATATCATAGTAGGCACTAGCGGAGTAGTGAGTAATCATATCCACAAAATCCTTGTCATATATCCAAAGGATAAGCAAAATAATCATATTTGAAATTGAAACCATAATTATTACATATTCTTTAAAAAGTTCTCAAATTTGTATAAAAGGGCGACGCGGGACCTATGGATAGGTGGAGACCCGAATTGGCCCACCTTATGGAGAACACACTCATCCTAGATCATACAAACCCCTATGAGGAATTTCAAAGCAATCTGAGCCTTTCTGTAAAAGTTATGGACGTTTGTAGTTTTAAAACCGTTAAACAATAACTTCTTTCAAAACTAATTAAATTTCACATATCCCTTGCAACTTACGAATTCCAAAGACATAAGAATTAAAGTTATGACAAATTAACATAAGAATACCAAGAAACCAATACAGGCCATACAAATGCTCGGATTGCAAGAATAGAGTTTCCTCGAGGCTCGTATCATAGCCTAGTTTAGCTAAGACATGCCGAAAAGGAAGGTTGCTTTACATACCTCAAATGCTCTCCAATAGAATCCAAATGCAAGCTAAATCCAACTTATGCTTCAGGCTGCCCAAGGTCTACAAATAAGTCATAAAATGCCAAGCATTAGCTAAAGACTTTTTGGGCATTAAATTTCAACTTTGCCCTTAATTCTATAGAAATTTGGGCAACATTTCCCCTGATAATAGGCCATCCTGAGAATTCAACTCGGCCAAATCAGTCAACAGCTACAACAACAACCAATCCGAAAGGCAATACAACAATAATAGCTCTCTTTTTCATTATTCAACAACATTCATAAATTTGATTCAACGATTAACCTTTAAGCCAACATTGATGCTTAAACATACAAATACTAACCCAAATCCAAACCAACAATATTTAAAGATATTCTAAGCCATTTACATAACACTTCCAATAATCCAAGTTTCTCCAATCTAGCCAAGAACAGCCCTTAAACCTGAGAACCCCACTTGCTTTATATGAAGTCTTCAATCATGTCAAGTCCGAAGCTTTTCCCCTTTCTATGACACTCCAATTCACCAAAATCTATTCAAATATAGCATTCTAATTATATAACGAACCTAATGACACTAAAATCAATTAATTCGGGTGAAAAGAGTAAAATAGTCCAAAAATTCCGTCACCACAAAATACCATTGGAATCTGGAAATTTTTACATGAAAATGTTCCCCAAGTGATAAAGAATTCAGTAGCGAAAACCGTTTCAAAAATGGATTTAATATGAGGAAGAAATTGCATATTAAAGTTTTCTGAATATATTAAAAATGCAACAGAAACCAGTGATTTTTACCTCAAACGACGCACCAAAATCAAATTCTGAAGCTCCCATATTGTTCTTCTCAAAAAATTATACAATTTAGCTTTTGGAATCACTCAAATCGGACCAAAAAAGAGGTAGATATGGCTGTTCAAAATCATGTCTATGTTTCTTACATTTTCTGGAAGACTTTCCCAGATATATACATCCTTTCTCTTTTCTTTTTTTGAAATCTTAAACCGCCTACCACGTGGCAATTCCTCACTAGGCTATGTCAAAACCGCCTTAATTTTTTTCAGCAACCTCTCTAACTTAAATTCAATACTCCGACCTCATCCAAAGTTGAAAAATACAATCCATATATGAAATCTAATCAAAAACAGCATTATGGACTCAATGGTGTAGTCGAAATTTTCAACGAAGATCGTTTTATGCCAATGTAGGTCCTATTTCTCAATATCAAAATCTACTAATAAGTCATTCCAGACCCAATGGTGTAGTCAAAATTTCTAACGAAGACCATTTTATACTAATGTGGGTCCCATTTCCTAATATGAAAATCTATTGACAGGTCAAAAACACACGAAAGCCCCAAAAATTGAACGAAAGGTCCTCTTAGACCAAAATTGACATTCCGGATCCCATTGAAATATTCAAATTTGCAATTGAGGGCTTCTTGATCCAAAAACCTAAGAAAACTCATTTAAACTAGTTTCGGACTCAAAAACTCAAAATATTCTCAGAAGCTCTAAAAATTACAACTAGGTCATTTCTAGCATTAGTTTGACCATCTAGAACTATTGAAATTTTCAGAATTCCAATTCAAGCTTTCGAACCCCAAATGTTGACCAAAGTCAAACTTTGGCTCCGGTGACAACTAAAAATGCAATTTCTGACCCAAATCTTCATTTTAACTCCAAATTAAGTTCTGCAAGTTCTCCTAGACTAGATTCGGCATTACAGAGCTAATGGAATCAACAAAATTATGATCCAACAATTGAAACTCAAAACGACAAGAAAACTCAAATTTTCCAACTTATAAAAATTCCACTTTTGGTCCTAAATTTTCCTAATTACTATAATGCATAAAATACGGATTCTAACAATACATATATGGGATTAAAGAAATGTCCCAAGTGGCGCTTTTCCCTTTTTTGGAAGGTTTAAATTAAGTTTCACTTTTTGGATGGGACTATGAGTGTATAATTTGCTAATAATGGATTTTCAAAGATTATTTTAATAGTACAAAGGTCATACATTAAGTTTTGGAATCAAGAAAGCTGCAAGATAAAGCTTGGCCAAAGTTACCATAAGTTTTGTTAAGAAATCCTTCTTAAATTTGAGTCAAATGTATCCGGTCATATCTCCTAAAATATAAGGACTTAGAAGGCTCATGATCTATCATATCGAAGATCAATGAGTCTAGTTGCAATGCAAAAAGCAGCGCATCAAATTGGCCTTAGAATACAAAGTTTTGACTATTTTACTGGGACTGCCTGAGCAGGAAGCGGGGTCATGGATCGAGTCGGGTCGACCCACCTAGATGTCAGCTAATTTGAGCTTTTTTAGTCCCATTTCATCCCAAAATAGAAACTAAACTGAAGATAAAGTTCTCTCAAGGTCTGCAAGTGATTTAGGTGAGTTCTTCGTATTTGTACCATTAAAATTCATCCACGTGCCTAGAAATGCATGTCTTACGCTTTGTAATTATTTTTCCATCTTATTAGCTGTGTTTGTGGGCTGTTTTTGAGCTGTAAAAAATAGTATTTTTGCTGGTTATTGTTGGTTTGTAGCTGGTCTATTTAGATAATAATTTTGGGGCTCCTTTATGGTCATTTTTGCAAAGTTCTATGGACATTTCCTCGCGTATATACTATATGGCCAATGTGGTCATTAATGCTTAGTTCTAGACTATTTATAAGTGTATTTAAGCTGCGTATATATATTGTTTGTGAAGCTTAGGATGTAAGGAACAACTTTCATAAAGAAAATTTGGGCCATTGGACGTCCGTTGGAAAGGTATGTTAAGGATAAGCTCTGTCCCTCCTTTTAGCACAAAATTTGGGAAGTTTCCCAAAACATCAAATATGATATCTTACTATTCTGTTGCTAGAAAGACCTTTTGTGAAAGGCATTGGGATTGCAGCTGAGTTATTTATATGTTGCTGTTAGGTTAACGTTCCATTCGTTCACTTAATCTGGACATTCAATATCTAAATATCATTTTGTCTGGTTTCCTATCTACTTATCCATTTGTTTGAGGTGTTTCTCTTCTTAGTGTAGTGTCATTAAAATAAATGTATATCATGAAGGGGATATAGTATTCATAATAAGTCTTCTTCCATACAAAAATATAATTGAAGCACTTAACAAGTGACACGTTATTTTCTAATACTCTCTAGCGTAATGCTCCTATTTAGACTACTAAGGCACTTGATTCTGTTTAAACACATTCTTTTACTAATTGACATGGGACCACATATAAGCTTTATGTAAAGCACCTTCATGGACATTTTCAGAGTTAAGACCTCATTCTAAATGTTGAGTTAAGTTGTCAAACTTATTAAAAAGATAGGTAAGGTCCCAAGGGTCATGTGTATATGCTACGATAATGACTATCATATTATAAGGATAAGTGTACTAATAAGCTAAGATTGGCTAAATCTATCCCATGGCCTACTATGTGCATTCGATGTTCATATCATATATGGCATGTAATGCATGGACTTCAAGCTATAATCGGAGGTATGGAGCCTATTTGCCCAAATGATTATATATATGGTACAGATGGCCATAGGTTGGCAATTATGATGACGGTTCGCTACCAGAAAGGACCACAATTGCTAGCATTTGGTTGGGTATATCATGCATTTGCATCTATATATATGTATTCATGACATGCGATACTCGAGCATACCATACGTATTTAATTAGCAGAAGGTTGATTATTGGCCATTAAGTTACTTGACTTTTTGGCTACCCATGGTATTTCTATTACCCTTGTTACTATTGTTATCTATAGTTTTACTTTCTGCCTTACATACCAATACATGTTTATTCGTACTGACGTCCCATTGCTTAGGGGTGCTGTATTTTATTTTGTGCGTGTAGGTTCAAATAGGGACTCTGATCGACCCCTACACTAGGAGTCCAGTTCAGCTATGAGTTGGTAAGCTCCACCTCTTCTAAGAGCTTTCACAGGATGCTTACTTTTTATTGTACAGTTGGGTATAGTCGGGTCCCTATCCCGGTAGTATTAGTGGTTCTCTTAGAGGCTATTGTGCACATATTATTTTGGGTTGGTTCTCTTTTACCTTTCAGTCTCCAGTATAGGATTGGCATGTATATATACTGTGTGCTTGTACCTCTGTTGTTGCAGCCTTGTTGGCTAGCTAATACTTTATTATTTTGGTTTACCTATCTTGATGTACTTGATTTACTCTTGGCAAGGTCATGACCTAAATAGTCCAGGCTTAGTTTTTTTTAGACATTATGCTGTTTGATTTTCTTTTAGCCCCTAGTTTGGTTGACTAGCATATTTAGTGGGTTACTCAGCAAATAACAGTATTGAGTGCCAGTCGCATTTCCCTCTTTTTTAGGGCGTGACAGGATAGGAGGAGCACTTGAGCAAAAAGGCTAAGTCAATAGGGCATGAGCCTAGCCAGCATAAGCAAGGTAAGGGAGACAAGTCCTATTTTCAGAAGAGGTCTTCGAACTATGCACCATCTTCAACAAGTGCACCAGCCCCGAGTAACAGGTATTATCAAAAGTCTCAGGGCTATCAGAATTACAGAGCTAGGGTTCTCAATCCCAAGCTAGTGTGACTCAACTTTCAATGGGAAACCACCATATGGCAAGTGTGGTAAACTCCATCTTGGTAAGTGCCATGAGGGCACAAGTGCTTTCTATAGGTGTGGCCAAACTGGTCACTTCGAGAATGAGTGTCCAATAAGGAGAAAAGGTGATGGTGATAATAAAGCTCAACCTTTAGCAGCACCACAAAGAGGTGCCATAACTAATACGGGTGAAGATACAAACCATCTGTATGCAATGGAAAATTGATAGGATCAGGAAGTTGCACCAGATGTTGTCACGGGTATGCTTCAAGTCTTTTCGTATGATGTATATGTCTTGCTTGATCCAGGTGTCACTTTATCATTTATAACTCCATATGTGGCTAGTAAGTTTGAGATCTCACCTGAATATCTTCTTGAGACCTTCAGTGTTTCTACTCCTACTAGTGAGTCCATTCTAGCTGAGATGATATATAGAGATCGCACCGTGTCTATATATCATAGGGATACTTTGGTAGATTTAGTTGAGTTAGAGATGATTAAATTTAATGTGATTCTAGGCATAGATTGCCTTCATTCTTGTTATGCCTCTGTTGATTGTAGAACCCGAACTGTCAAATTTTAGTTTACAAATGAGCCTGTCATAAAGTGGAAGGGTGATTCTATTGCGCCTAAGGGTAAGTTTATTTCCTACCTTAAGACTAGAAAGCTAATACCAAAAGGATGCATCTATCACGTCGTGTGAGTTAAGGTTGATGATATAGAGTCTCCATCTTTGGAGTTTGTTGAAATGACCTTAAAAGTGCCCAAAAATATGCGTTGGAAGTGCTTATAATCGTAATTTCCATATATCTCAAAATCCACACATAATATCAAAAATCTAACTTCATATTCTTGTTCAGGGTGCAAAATTTAGTGGGAAATAGGTATAATTCAAATTTTAGATGACTCATAATGAAAAACAAATTTAGCAAAAATTTCAGCTCCAGTAGGGGTACACGTTTGCTCCGCGACGTGGTGCCATCGCGGAGATGTGTTATTTTGTACCAATTTTCCTGTTTTGGTACAAGGCCTTTGGGTCTTTGGCCTAAGCCTTCCTATGCATGAAAACACCTATACTTAGTCATTTTTCAACCTCATATCATTCAAGTTCTCAATCAAATCTTTATCAAGGAAACTTCCAAAGTTGAGGTATGTGGGTTTCAACCATTGGGTCCTTTCACCCATGGTGCCCAACCTTCCTTTTTATACAAATTACATATTTTCTAGTTGATTTACTTATGGGTATTCTTACTATGAACTTGATTATAAACTGTTGGAGTTTTCATGGAATGCGGACTGTTTAAGCATGTTTTGAGCTATAAATCTATGTTCTATGATGAGATTTGATGAAGGGTTTTAATTTATCTTGCATGAGGGTGTTACCAAGTATTGGTGGGTTGATTTACATTAAGTTTTCTCGTATGATTTCACTCTTGAATTGCATGATTTTGTACTAGTATTGCACACTGGCCAAGTGTTTGATAAAATGTCCAGTTATGGTTATTGAAGGTCTAATGCATGACATATGAGTTAAGTAGCTTTATGCTGATTAAAGGAATATATATATGTGTTGATTTCATAAATAGTATCTATAGTGTTGCAAGTTGACCATGCCTCATTCAAGGGGTGGTAGGCCCGCACAACCACGTTAGGGGTTTGTACCTCAATTACCTCGCTCCAGGGGTAGTAGGTCTGTGCAATCATGTTGGAGGGTTTGTACCTCAATTTCCTCACTCTGGGGGTAGTAGACTCGTGCAACCATGTTGGGGCGTTTGTACCCCAATTGTCTCACTCAGGGGTAGTAGGCCCATGTAATCATGTTGGAGGGTTTATATCTCGATTGCCTCGCCAAGGGGGTAGTAGGCCTTAGTCGTTATTATGATGGTCTCTTCATACATATGTAATATGTTCTATATAAGCATGTTTCACTTCAAGCTTCATTCATGCATGTCATATTATTACTATGCTCATCCATTGCCTATATATACTCATTTTGCTTATGTTGTCAATCTCTTGTTTCGTCGCATCCTACATACTTAGTACAATCAAATGTACTAATGCATACTCTATACCTATATGATGTTACCATGTAGGAATGAAGCTCCACTTGATCATCTTCCTCCTCCCCCTGGCTAGTACTATCTTTGAAGCAAGTTTGGTGAGTTCTTAACTTCGAGGATGATATCTTTTGATCTTATGTTATGCAAAGACTCTCTTTCTTTTATTGTATACTTTTGACTATGAGAGTGAGCGTGGAAAGTTATCTTGGCCCCCGCTCAATTCTAAGATTAGAGGTGTTATTGGACAAGTTATGTAATGATGCTTGAGCTTGACTCTCTTGACTCTTGTATGTTTTTAAGCTATGAAATACTCCCTTAACCCCTTTACCCTTATTTTATGTTCTCTTGTTGTTGTTTAATTGCTTTCGGGACCAAAGATATGTAATGATATACTAATAGGCTTGTTTGGAGTCCCTTCGGGGTCCTCATTCACCATGTCACATCTAGGCCCTAGGTCCAAGTCATGACAAAGATGGTATCAGACCACTAGGTTATTAATGGTCCTCGGCATCCAATACACCATGTCAATTAGAATCTTATTCATGGTTATGAAGTGCACCACGACTATGAGTAAGAGGCTATGAGATATCTCAGGAAATATTTCCCTTTTTCATGGTCTATGTCATGCTATAGAAGTTAGCTAAATCTTTCCCTATAACGAATGTTATTTGCCATTTTAGATCATTCCTAAGACAAGAGGAAGAAGAGCCTGCAGACTCGAGGAACAACCGGCTCCTCCCGCTCCTCAAGCTCCTCAAGATGGGGGAGTGGTTCATGAGGAATTATGGGATGCTATCACCATGCTAGCCCATGCCATGACTAATCAAATCAACCAAGGGGCCCAAGCCCCACATGCTTCTACACTGGCTTCAAGGGTGAGAGACTTCACTACGATGAACCCAGCGAAATTCCATGAGGCTATTGTTCAGGGGCAAAATTGAGTAGGAAATGGGTATAACCCAAATTTTGGAGGACCTGTAGTGAAAAACAAATTTCACAAAAATTTTAATTCCAATAGGGGTACGCATTTGCTTCGTGATGCAGAGATGTGTTATTTTGTGCCAGTTTCCCTGTTCGGTGCAAGGCCTTTGGGTCTTGGGCCTAAGCCTTCCTATGCCTGAAAACACCTATACTTAGTCATTTTTCAACCTCATATCATTCAATTTATCAATTAAATCTTCATCAAGGAAACCTCTAAAGTTGAGGTATGTAGGTTTCAACCATTGGGTTCTTTCACCCATGGTGCCCAACCTTCCTTTTTATAGTCTATGGTTGTGATTGGAATGTGTTATGTATGTAGGTTTCAACCATTGGGTTCTTTCACCCATGGTGCCCAACCTTCCTTTTTATAGTCTATGGTTGGGATTGGAATGTGTTATGATGTAGAGAGGTAAGGTCATAGCCTATGCTTCCAGGCATCTCAAGAAGCATGAGAGGAACCATCCAACTCCTAACCATGAATTGGTTGTAGTGGCATTTGCACTCAAGATTCAGCACCACTACTTGTATGGAGCACATATAGATCTATTCACAGACCAGAAGAGCCTATAATACGTCTTCACCTAGAAAGAGCTTAACTTGAGGTAGAGGAGATGCCTTGAGTTGCTTAAAGACTATGACATGACCATCCTCTAGCATCCAGGTGAAGCTAATATGGTTGTTGATACTCTTAGGAGGGGACCACTGCCCATGTGGAGGAAGAGAAAAAGGAGTTGGCAAAGAGGTTCACCGATTGGCATGATTGGGAGTTCAACTAGATTAATTGGGCAAAGGAGGAGTTCTTATCTATAATGGATTTGCATTATCTCTCATAGTAGAGATAAAGGAGAAACAAGATCAAGATCCTATTTTATTACAGTTGAAGGAGGATGTGCATAAGTAGAAGGTGATGGCTTTCGCCAAAGGGAGAGCTAGAGTATTAAGGTATCAAGGTAGATTGTGTGTTCCAGATGTTGATGGTGTTCGAGAGAGGATCATGGCAAAGGCCCATATTTCTAAATATTCCATCTATCCATGGTCTACCAACATATACCATGACTTGAGAGGAGTCTACTTGTGGAGTGGAATGAAGAAAGACATTGCTAAGTTCGTTTCCAAGTGCTTGAATTACCAACAAGTTAAAGTTAAACACCAACAGCCATGTGGAGTAGCTCAGAAGTTTGAGATTCCAGAGTGGAAATGGGATATAATTAACATGGATTTTGTTACAGGCTTACAAAGATCTTGTAGAAAGCATGATTCAATTTGGGTGATAGTTGACGAATGATAAAATCTACACACTTTTTAGCCGTAAATACGATAAACACTATAGAGGATTATGCTCAGTTATACATAAGGGAGATTGTTAGATTACATAGAGTTCCTTTGTCCATCATATCATACATAGGGTTTCAGTTTACTGCCCAATTCTGGAAGTCCTTTCAGAAAGGTTTGGGTTCAAAGCTGAACCTTAGTACTGCTTTTCACCCTCAGACTGATAGTGAGGCCAAGCAGATAATACAGACTTTAGAGGATATGTTAAGGGTTTGCATCATTGACTTCAAAGGTAATTAGGATAACCACTTGCCTTTGATTTAGTTTGCCTATAAAAACTATTTCCATTCAAGCATCTAAATGGCTCCTTATGAGGCCCTCTATGGTAGAAGATGTAGATCACTGATTGGATGGTTCAAGGTAGGTGAAGCAGGATTGATTGGGCTAGACTCAGTATATCAGGCTATGGATAAGGTAAATATTATCCAAGAGAGATTGAGAACTGCACAGAGTCATCAGAAGACCTACACTGATGTTAGAAGAAGAGACTTGGAGTTTGAGGTCAACGATTGGGTATGTCTGAAAATGTCACCCATGAAGGGTGTGATGAGATTCGAGAAGAAGGAAAGGTTGAGTCCTCGATACATTGGTCCCTACCAAATTGTGAAGAGAGTGGGAAATGTAACTTATGAGTTGGAGCTACCACCAAAGTTAGTAGCCATCCATCTGATCTTTCATATGTCTATACTTAAGAACTGTTTGGGAGATCCATCCTTGGTTATGCCTTTGAAAGCATTGGAGTGAAGGATAGTTTGAGTTATGAAGAGATTCCAGTCAAAATCCTTAATCGTCAGGTTTGCAAGTTGAGAACCAAAGAGGTTGTATCTGTAAAAGTGTTGTGGAGAAGTCAATCTATTGAAGAGGCTACATGGGAAGCTAAAGAGGATATGAAGCCTCGATACCCTCACCTATTCGTGCCTTCTAATCATGAACTTGATGGTAATAATTCATTTCTACTCTCCGAGTTACTTTCCCATTGTTAATTTGAGTTCTTATCTCTAAGTTGATGTTCCGCTTGAGTCTATGAGTATTTATGTATGCATGTCTTTAATGGTATTCGTGCCTAATGATGATATTAGAAGTGGTGTTTAATTCAAAATCCTGAGTTAAAACTAATTTCTAAAGTATGAGTATTCGAGTATTCGAGTGTTTGATTCCTTCTTGATAAGCCTCCTAGTTGCTCATCATTTAAGGATGAATGATCCCAAGGGGGAGATATTATGACAGCCCATAACTCTATCCTCATTTTTACCAACATTTCAAGCCTCATTCATATATGTGGAAGGTGTATTAGGGTCATAAGAGACCTCTAGCACTTAGTCGAGTTCAAAACCTTCTTATAAATTGAATTTCTAGTGTTAGATTGTGCAAGGGTCAACTTTAAATGATCATAACTCTTAACATACAATGAGTTAGGTGGCCCATGACCTACCAAATGAAAGCCCTTTGAATTTGCTTTCCAATACAATTGGTTTCACCTCATTTGGAGTTTGGAGTTAAAAGTTATAGCCGTGCAAGTGCATAGTTGCTCTAGAAACCCCTAAGCGGGTAGTAAAATGAATTACAGCCCATCTGGTAATTCGTGGAGAAGGTTTCTAAAACTTGAATTTTTGGCCCGAGACTTTACAAACCCATCTACGGGTTGTAGAACCTTCTACGGGTCATAAAATGAACCAGAGACCCTGAAATTGGGCAAAAGCTTTGTGAAAGGGTCCCTACCGGCCGTAAATGGACCCGTAGATGACTTTTGACAGCTTTTTAAGAAAGTTATTTTGATCTTTTTCCACCCTTTCTAACCCTAGGATTGATGTTTTTACACTTAGATAAATCCCTAAACATGCCAGTTTATCATTTTAACTCTCTCAAAATATAGAATCACAATTTCAAGAGAGAAAAGGGCTAGGATTTGATGACAAACTTGAGAATTCTTCCAAAATACTTCAAGGTTTTCAGGTATGTAAGGCTAACTAAAACATGGATTTTGTTCTTCCATGTGCCCTATAACCTGGATTGATGGTGATGTGAGTAAATTGAGTCTCACATGAATGTTTCTTGAAGGTTTTTTTTTTATAAATTCTAATGCATATCTATATAATTTTGCATGAATTACCATTTTTATGTATTAAATGCTTGAATTAGACTATTTTTGCCATATTACATGAACCCTAGCATGATTTCTCATTATTTTCATATATTTTACTTACATGAGCATGCATGAGCATAATTTGAGCTTAAATAGTCTATGGAATCCCTAATTGCTTTAATTTTAAATTTTTTCTCCTAAACACTATGAGTTAGAACGATGCATGATTGAGTCCTTGTGAGTCAAGAACTGAACCTTAAAATGACGTAACCAAAGGCGTTGATAGTTGATATGATGAGTTGAGTGGATGAGTGTCTAATGAGACTAGATGAATGAGTTAACCATGGGATTGATGTCTTATGAGCATATTGAGTCTTGGGAGGAGTATTGAGCACCAAATTGAATAAGAGGAAGTCCAAATCGAACTTAATAACTACATAGCTGGCGTAGAAGAGGATTGAACCACAAAATTAGATATTTTCTATTGTCCCAAAATTAGGACTTGATGTTACTAATTTTGGATCCATTGATGGGATGTCCTATATCTCTGATAGGGTATTAGATAGATGTGGCAATGACATCGCTTTGTTGTATCATCACTGGCTCATAGGTGATGGCTATCAGTTAAAGAAACTCCCAATTAGGCCTTGATAGTACTCTGAGTCGATGATACATAGATGATGGATGAGTATTCATTGTCTAAACTGAAATTTTACTTTAGACTCTTGACATGATGATTAAGTTTCTTACTTCTTGAGTTGAGCTATTTGAGTTGATGTTATTCTTCCTTTACATGTTTATTTCTACCATTTTATATTCTTGTACATTCCACATACTGACGTCTATTTGGGCCTACATCTTTTCATGATGCAGAGACAGGTACTAGTGGTCATTAGCAGGTTCCCTGTTAAGGACCTATTTGCTTTCAGTTGATTGGTGAGCCTCCTTTACTTTCAGTTATTCTATTTAGTAGTAGCCATGGGTCTTTCATTGACACCATTATTTAGATGTTTTAGAGGCTTCATAGACTAGATTGTTGAGTTATGATTGGATGTTATTTTTTGCTAGTTTCTTTCATACTAGTCTTACTTAGTTAATGGATACATTATTTGGCCTTTGGCCTTAGATTATGTCATTACCTTTCTTTGAGTATTTTCTTTATCATGGATGTCTTTCGCTATTAGAATATGATTGAACGAATATGGTGAGGCCTAGTGGTGGGCCGAATGTGATATCTCCTGGGTTGTGACACCCTAGAGGATATGTTCAGCGCTTGTATGTTGAAGTTCAAGGGTAATTGAGATGATCATTTATCGCTTATAGAACTTTCCTACAACAACAACTATCATGCTAATATTGAGATGACACCATTCGAGGTTTTATATGGGATAAGGTGTAGATCTCCAGTAGGTTGGTTCAAAGTTGGTTAGATGAATTGATTAGTCCTAATATGGTATTGGATGCTATGGAAAAGGTGAATCTCATAAGGTAAAGATTGAAGATGGCTCAAAGTCATATTTTGATGTTCGAAAGAGAGATCTTGAGTTGAATATGGAGGATTGGATGTACGTGAAGGTTTCACTCATGAAGGGGTATGATGCAGTTTAGTAAGAAGGAGAAATTGAGTCCCCAGATTAGGGCAATATAAAGTCTTAGAGCAGATTCTCAAAGTAGCATATAGGTTGGATTTGCCTCCTATATCGCATGTTTTGTGTGTCCATGTTGAGAAAATTTTATAGGTGATCCAAGTTCTATTGTTCCTTTGGAGGGAAAAGATGTTAGGGAAACCTTTACATATGAAGAGATTTTGGTTGAAATTCTAATGGAAAGTTAAAAGGTTATAGAACAAGTAAGTTGCTTTAGTTAAAGTCTTTTGGAAGAACCAGCAAGTTAAGCACACGACATAGGAGGCATAGTCAGATATGATGGGACAATATCCTTATCTTTTCCACTCTAGTCAAGCCTAAACTATCAGATCACTCTAGTTCAAAAGCCCAAATTCCTTCATTTTAGCATTTTCATATCATAATGCATACATGCATACTCATAGCTGATTTTAAATGATATTCATTGCAAAGGTTTGAAAATTTCAGAAAAATAATGTTTAAGTTGTATTTAATATTCAGGATGGTCTATTGATATTTATCATGCTCTAGTCAAGTTAAATCTCATATTATTCGAGGATGAATGTTCTCAATATGGAGATGCTAGAAGGCTCCATGCATTGAAAGTTGCAACCAAGATCAAAGAAGTAGGAATTTCCAGAATTTTGGCCAAAGTGCTTACGACTGAACCCACCACTGGCTATGGTGGGTAGGAGTGGTGGGCAGGTGTCGTGGTGAGATTCAAGGACTACCTTGGGTGGGTGACCCACCATGGAACCATTCATGAGTCATGAGCCCCACCACGTTCCATGAAGAGTCACATGGAGGGCACCCCTCCTAGGATAATTGATGTCGTCCAAGTTACACCTCTTTTTTAGACTCAAGACCAATTCACCAATAAGCAATTCAAGTAGTTAACCAACTCAATTTCCCGGGGGCGGGGGGAGGGGGGGAGGTTTGCAATAATCGATAATAAAGTAAACTAAACTAACTATCATGAGAGATAATCAATAATAGAGAGCAACTAGGGTATCGTGTTCCCCATGATTCCCAACTTATTATCACTGGATAACCCAATTCTTATCTAGTGTATAACATGGATGATGGTAATTTAAGTTCATCAAGCCCTTTGGTCAAAGGTGAAAGGCAAATTTCACTATGTGACTTGGCCCATCTCCATAGTGTGCAATACTAACTGTTACTTATAAGTCCCAGTTAACCTCCCCTTGGCCCAGTTCGGTTGATTAGACGAGAACACATTATCGAATCCTATTAGTCAATCTCTTTTCTTATTCATTACTACCTTGGTCTAGTCAATAACACTAGGGAGGTTCTAATGTTGGACACCATTAGAAAATATGCAAACTAAAAGAATAGATTAATACATGCATATACCAATTCCAAGAATGGCAAATTAGCCGGATTTACTAAGTTAGTTCTTTATGGTTCCCACAACTCTAGTTGTGTATTTAGCTACTCATTCTATGGGTAGATGAAGAAATTATGAATTGAGAAAATATAATTAAACACTTATCCAATTGAATTAAGATCAAGCAAATCCAAGAAGAATGAGAATCACAAGCTCCAAGATCAAATTTACCCACAAGTGTTTTCTCAATATGTTCTCACAAGTGTTTTCTCAATATATTCTCTCCCAAGTATTGAGTTCTCTAAGTATAAATCCTGAAAATACTAAATACTGACGTCCTTGCTTGTATAATAACCTAAAAGTACTATTTATAGTAATTCCAATTAAGTCCTAAAAAATAGAAAAAATTGATCGGCAGACTCCACGAAAGGCCTCTATGACTCGTAATGTGATTTACTAGTCATAGCCGAGGTCTTGTATTCAACTTCTGGCATTTTGGATTGCTCTTCTAGGACTTCACTTTACAAGTCACAGACCAATTCACGACTTGTATTGCTCACTCATATGGTTCAACTGCCTCACCTTGTCCTTTACTGGAAATCTTTACAAATCCCATCTCTATGACTCGTAGAAAGCCTTATGACTCGTATAGAGGTCTCATTGAGCTGATCTTCAAAATTTAACCTTCATTGGAATTTATCACGAATCTGCCTCTACAACTTGTAGAATGCTCTATGATGCGTAGAGGGTCTCGTAAATCCTCAAAAACCAACAATTTTCAATAATTTTTCGCCAAGTAATAGCCAACCTATCTTCCTACAAATCTAAACACAAAACACATAAGACCCATAAAGATAATATTGAGAACACACAAAATCCTAAGTTTTAAGCATCAAAAGTACTGTATTTGACAACACATCAATAGTCTATCTGTTTCTCTTCACAGACTATACCACGATCCTTAGTGCTCACTACGGGTCGTGGTGGGTTTTCTTGGAGGGGTCCATCCAAGGTACTTTTGGAGTTTTAGTAGGGGCTTTTGGGTCATTTTGCTCACCCATGAATAAGCTTTTTTAGGGATTTTTAGACCATTTTATCCCTCATGTTTTATGCTAAACTATGACTAGTCTTTTTAATCGTGACTCAAATTTCACTCTCCAAACTCTCTCCTCTTCAAGCTAGGGATCTATTTAAGAACATTCAATGTCAAATCAATCACCATAAATGTCAAATCAATCACCATAAATTCTTCAAGTTCATCTCCTAAGGTATGTGGCTTTTCATCCATGATTACCTTTCACCTATGGAGCCCAACTTACTTCCTGTTCATTAATTTCAAACATGTACACTGAATATTTTCATGATTTTGATTTCGAACATTCATTTTAGGATGTAGATTACGTTTATATACTCAAATGTGCATGAATTACTACAAGTTACATGGATTTCATAATCTTCATGGGTTTTCCTAAGTATACCGCTATATTTATGGAAATTATGATTGAGTTCCTTTAATTTTTATTCAAATGATCTTCGATTGCATGATTATACATGAATCTGTCCCAATTCCTTGATTTTAAGCTAATTGATTGTAAACCATATGCTATCTTACTTTATTTTAACACAAGATCATGATTTACATGTATAAGGCTTCAAGCAAGTTTATGAATAGGGGATTTCAGATCCATGAAGGTGACCAAAGATCCCTAGGGGAGATTTAGGATCCTAAGGGGTGACTAGGACCATACTATATGAATAGGGTAATAGTGATGGGAATGCACCTCCCACTTTACACGAGATATGAAATAAGCTACTCGTATGAATGAAATTATGAACCATGAGATTATGATCAAGATTATGATTATATGAAAGTATGAATTTGTCATGCCCCGGGAGGGTACTCTAGATGTGGCCTGCACTCAGAGACTATTGCTAGTCCCCAAGTGAACTACTTGGCCTCATCACATCTATTTATTCAACAATATCTATAAATCAGCAGAAGACTAGGAAAGTAAATGGGCAATCTAAGTCTCAGAAAAACATATTAATTAAAATGACTAGTAGAAAAGAAACTAGCTCAACAACTCTCAACATCAGTACTCAACTCTAGCCTATGAAGCCTTTATCACTATCAAATGGTGCCAATGACAAACCCATGGCTACCTCAAAATAAATTAAAGCTAACTCAAGTTTAACACTATAAAGCTAGATGAAAATAAGGAATGATCCTTTGAAGTAAAGGAGGCTCACCAACTCGATTGAATGCTCAGATCCTCAACGGTGCACATATTAACAATCCTTGGTACCTGCCTCTGCATCATAAAAAGATGCAGTCCAAAAGGAGACGTTAGTAAGTGAAATGTATGAGAATGTAAAATGACTAAATGAAACAGAAACAGGTAGAATCATATAGAAATAACATTAACTCAGAATATACTCAATCAGAATGTCAAATGTCTATCTAAAGCAAGAACAAAGAGTAGACAAGTGACCCTCAACCAATCAAACCTCATCAATCAACTCAACTTAACTCAATGGAACTCAGCTCAACCCGACTTAGAGTACTCAGTTTGAGAACTTACTGGGAGTTTCACTTATCCGACAATAATCACTTATGAGCCAATGATTGTACAACAATCTCGCTGATGTTGCCACAACCATTATGTATTTGTCATGTAAGTAATGCCTCTGATCCACAAAAGATCTAGCCTCAAAAGTCCTCTATTGTTTTCAAAGACTTTACCTCTAGAGGAGACCATTTGAAGTAATGGTTCAATCCTTACCTAGGCTTGGCGACGTAGTTAATGAGTGAGATTGAAACTCATGCTTACCTATTTTGGTGCTCAATACTCCTCCCAAGACTCAAAGCTAATAAGACTCTTCCTCATCTCAATCGATTATCTCGATTAGCTGTCACGACCCAACCTATGGACCGTGACTGGCACCCGTTTGGGGCGCCCGAACCATATAATCAAACCAGACTCCCACCTAGGTTACTCTTCATCTATGAAAATTTTGACAGAGTTTCCTCTATTTTTCTAATAACCACCTACACACAGAAAACCCCAGCAACAGAATAAACATATATATATAGGTGCGGGCCAACTAGGTCACTGCTGCGGTACAACCGCCCAACAAACACAAGAGTTATACCTAGAGTCCAGACTGACAACCAGCCTCACTTATTCAGCACATATACATACTATACATACTTCCTAACCTGACCCATAAAAAGGAGCTCTTCAAACTGCTAACAGCAGTCCTAGGCTGGTAGCCCACTACTCTGATCATCGGTACCTGTGAGCATGAAACATAGCCCCCAAAGAACAGGGGTCAGTACGAAAGATGTACCGAATATGCAAAGCAACATGTACCGAGTATATATTTATCAGGACAAGTATAAAAGCAGAATACAGTGGTG
>DF360260.1:101564-130775 GCA_000787875.1 Solanum virginianum | reverse complement strand
GATCGACGAATCGCCGATTTATGTCGGCGATCGAAAATCCCAATGCCAAATATCATAAGAACCAACTTTCAACAAGGTTGACTCAAAGGTGATGTGTAGGTGTAATCGGCGTATCGCCGAGTAGTCTTTGATGGTCAAATTGACTACTTCAAACTCGAAGCGGCATCCAAAACCTCACATCCCTCAAGCGAACAAAGTAATTCATCACATAGTCCAACACCCATTTCAAACAATTATTTCTTAGGCTTGGCATTGGTGAAATGATGACTTGCCCTTAAGAATAACGTCACCCAATTTATCACAGGGCAAGTTCAAATCACTCAACTCCCCTACTAAGGCTACTTAGACGTCACCTCAAAGGTTCACAAAATCAGGTCTTACCAAAACAAGTCAACAATATCCACTTTGAACAAATCAAAACACGAATGGCATAGCTTCTCAAATCCCTCAAGTTTATTTTCACAACACACCAAGTTTAGTAAGAACAAAATAGCATACTTGAAGCTCCATATGCTAACAGTGGCAATGAACAAGATGATGGTGAAGTTGGGCATATCGATCCCAGTAAAGAAAAGAATAGAAAAGAAAAACTAAGAGTATAGTGGTGGTGAGTGAGGAGTATGAGTGCGGGAGGAGGGAAATTGAGGAAAAAATTAATGGCCATTTAAAAAAAAGAGGAAGAGACTCTTCGACTTTCGTATTACTATTCATTACTACAGGGAGTATTCGGTGATCCGCTTTTGGCACATGAAAATGCTTTTTTGCCTCATCTTGAAGCTGACCCCACGTACTAAAAAGTGGACTACCCAAGTATCGCTCAGCATTTTCCCTGGTACGTCAAGTTAGCACTGCCTTCGCCAAATTTTGCAATGACTCTCTCCATAACTTGATTTCAAAGAGCAATCAAAAGTACCATTGCCTTATTCATACAGCGATACGTATCCTTGAACCATGTTTACCAACACTTTGTGCTTTCATAGTTGATACGTCCAAATTTACACTCCCGATAAGAATAGTAAAGCCCAAGGTCGCCTAATATCGTAGCACTCTTTGGCTCTTCAAAGGTGCCAAAGTGCAGTCAATTTTAGGATCTCCTTTTCAATTTGGCAACACGCCAAATTTTCTAGAAGATCACCAAATTTAACAGAACCCAAGGAGCCTGACGAGGAGTCAAAAAGCGGTCTAACCAGCTATTACCCTTTTTATTTGATGATACGCCGTCTAAGTCCTTACATCACTGACATAGTATGATGTTCACGCTCAATAAAAAAAATGGTCCTTGTCAGCAATTAACTTAACCGAAGGTTAGGGTCGAATCCATAGAGAATACAGGGCTTGACTACAAGACTTCACTACTAATCATTTCAAGCATCAATTAATAAAATCTCTAAATGGGGGGGGGGGATTTGTGATTCAAAAACAAAAGTAAAATTACAGCTATACTACTACGCTGAAAAACACTCAATTTTAGAGACAACTTAGGAATTGTGTTCTCCATAGTTCGTTGACTCAACTACCCTAGGTAACATAACCATAATTGAAGATTAGCATGCAGGACGGTAACTTAGGTTCTTCTAACCCTCTTGTGAAGGTGAAGGTCGAATTTCACCATAGCGCTTAGTCAGCAACCATGGTGTGCCAACTAACCATTACCTTGTCCTAGTCAACCTCCCCTTGGTCTGGTTCGATTAATTAGATGAGAAGAAATCGATCGAATCCTGTCATCTACTTCCCTTTTTCTATTCATCACTACCTTGGTCAAGATCATGATAGTAGGCAGGGTTTGGTATTGGCCACCACCAAACAACAATCATAATAAAGGAAAATAGATAATACATGCAAAACCCTAATAATAGAAAGACAATAAACCTAGGTTATCTTGTGTTGGCCACCACCAAACAACAATCAAAATGAAGGAAAATCGACAATAGATTTAAAACCCTAATCATAGAAATGCAATTAACCTAGGTCATCTCAAGTCAATTACCCATAGTTCCCACAACCCCAAGTTATGGGTGTTTAGCTACTCATGGCTAAGGCAAAACAAGCAAAAATATACATACAAGAAATAAATGAGAGTTTTACCAACAACAATGAAGAAAGTAGGCACCACAAGTTGCAAACCCATAAGCTTGATTGATCAACAATGAGTACAAGGCAAGATTTACAATCCCCAAAATGGATTTTCCAAGAGAGAACAATAAACTACTCTAAAAGACTAAGAAAAGATTCAAAAGATGATTCTCCAATGTCTCCTGGTCAAACTCTCCTTCTAAAAACCTAATTAAAACTATATATAGTATTTATAAAATAACCCTACAATTTACATAGAAAAGACAACTGACAACTAATAAGTCTCGCAGGTACAACTCGTAGGATGACCTACGAGTCATAGTTGGGGTCTCGTATCAGGTTCTTAGCATCTTGGACTAAATTGATATGACCCATAGGTGCGAGTCCTTTCTTGAACTAAAACTCGTATGTTCCTCTCATAGTCTTGGTCTTCAATTTTTGGTCCAATATTTTGGCTCTCTGATTCTTGCTATGAGTCCACCTATACGAGTCATACTAATACTTATGACTCATAGGATGGCCTCATAGGGGTGACCTCCACTTAGTAAAACTCTGAATTTTTGGTCTCTGATTCTTGCTACAACACTCTCTACGACTCGTATTGGGCTACGACTTGTAAGTGTGCTCTATGTCTTAAGCTTCAGCAAAATCTGCAACTTTTCTTTAAAATCATGTCAACCTAACTTTTCTGCAAGAAAAATACAAAAACACATAAAAACCATAAAAAACCAATTTAAGAACTCACAAAATTTCTTGTTTTAGGCATCAAATGTGTTGTATTTTGACAACACATCAACACCTTCAACTTAGAATTGTTGCTTTTCTTCAAGCGATGACTCGATCTACGCAGACAAAGTGAAATACATAACAGCTATACTAATGGCATATACAACAACTCCTTTGATTCAAGTACCCAACTACTATTTTCAAAATAGAATTGCAAATTTATTAAGAAAACACAAACATAATGAGATACCTAGCAATCTAACTATGACAAGCTAGGGAGCATCAACCGTCCACAATCCCTGATATAGTCTTATGCTAATCAAGCAATGCAAATGTCCTCACTGGAAAAAAATCCCTCATACTCACTCAAAAGCATTTAGAACTCAAGGACTGAGGAAGCATTCTCACTCTCACAATTGAAATTCAATTCATACTGACTAACACCATAGGCTTGCCTGCCTCATACTCACTCAAAAGCATTTAGAATTCAGGGACTGAGGAAGCATTCTCACTCTCACAACTGAAATTCAATGCATACTAACTAACACCATAGGCTTGCCTCTATACTTATCTTCTGGCTTAGCGATAAAGTGGAGTTGGATCACTTTAGGACTTATAGGCTTGTAACATAGATTCAGGGTGCTTTGGTATGGTAATTAGTGACATTTTTCAGTTATAATATCTAATCCCAGAACAAAACAATAATAAATAAACTAAGCGGGTGGTTTTGGTTTTTGCAGTTTTAGTTCCTAAAATAATGAAACAAATGCAATGACAACTAATTTCCAATCAAAGAATAAGAATAATAACAATGACAACTAGCTTTCAAATATTTTATAGATTTAATAATTTATGAAAGAACTAGGATTGTGATCCCCATGACATCCAATGCAATAACCCAACTTGTGTAGTAGATTTGATAGTAATTACATATACAAAATTAAGAAATAATGTAACATCTAATTCACCTTTCGATCCTTCTTAGATGCAATTCATTCTTCACCTTTAAGTCTCGGAATGTATATTAATTTTAAACCATTTTTATAGATCTCAAAATACTTTCACCTTTCGGTCTCAAGTACTTAGACTAGGTTAAAAACTCCGAATTTTTGTTGTAGGATTCTTTTCCTAATCAGTACATTCTTTCATGGCATGTAAAGAATACAAGCATGTTCTCAATGCGTCAACTCATTGAGGAAGAAATTAAAATAAAGAATATTATAATATATACATGTATTAATCCCAAAATCTATCACAAGTTAGTTCATTTTATTGGATTGTCATGGTTCACACAATCCTAGATATAGATCTAGCCTAGCATATTCAAGAAAAAGAAATAATCACAATAATGTGAAGAAATCACAATGAAGAACTTACTCTTGATTTAATAATAGATCCAAGAAATACAAGAGAAAACTTGAAATAATAATGAATCCACAGCTCACAAGGTTAACTTTCTTCAAAGAAATGAATAATCTTCACTTAGAAGATTTAGATCTAAAGAAAATGAGAAAAGAGAAGTTAAAGGGGATGTTCTTGAGCTCAAGAATGCTCTCAGCCGTCACTCCTCACTCTCTAAATAATACCCTAGAAAGATAACATGTTATATATATATAAAGTAAAAAACACTGCTTTAAATTAAAATAATAAAAAGTTATCGGCATGGGTACGGGACCCTATACAGCCCGTGTGGTCTTGCATGGCCCGTGTGCACGGACCGTGCTTCACAGTTCACTAAATAGCCAACTTCCAGGTGTAGCTTCACTTGAAGGTGACGACCACAGAACGTGGTTGGCCATATAGCCTTTGGTGATGGTCCGTTCCATATTACTTAGCCATTCTCTCCACTTTTTGACGGTAATTGAGCTTGCGTCTCTTCCACGGTCAAATGCCACAACC
This sequence comes from Solanum virginianum, assembly GCA_000787875.1. NCBI lineage: Eukaryota > Viridiplantae > Streptophyta > Magnoliopsida > Solanales > Solanaceae > Solanum > Solanum virginianum. The sequence continues at coordinate 126,077 of DF360260.1, read as the reverse complement.
TGTATAGATATACATGGTCCATGTCTCCTTGAATTAGCTATTTTCCAGCTACACTAGAGTATTTTAACACCACGGCTGCTACCACGGTCCATGGTAGACCATACGGACCGTGTCTAGGCTCCATCTCATCTTCCTTAGTATGATTCTTGCATTTTTCGATAGTGATTCACCTATATTGCATCACCTCCATGCTACATTGCCACAAGCCATGCCATCTTCGCATGTTCCAGCGCCTTTTGTTGCAAAGTGGAGAGCCATGAAGGACCACATGGTCTGTGACCTTCCCACGAGCCGTGGTGGTCACCGTGTGCCTTCGCTTGGCTTCCGTTCATGCTCTTTAATCATCATTTTCACTGTGAACTTCCCGTTTCCCATGCTATATTTATTTTTCCTGAAAAATAATTAGAACACACATCAAACCAACAAAATTTGCTTCAGAACGTACAAAAATCCTACATTTAAAGCATTATAAAAGTCGTATTTCTACACCTCATCAACACCCTCAACTTAGAATGATTGCTTGTCCTCAAGTAATAACAACTTAATAAAACAACATATAAATGCAAGTGCTCGATTAGAACTACGGGTAACTATTTGATTTCCAACATCCGTACCACAAAAACTTGCGTAAAATGTCCTTACATCCCCAAACATACCCATATGAATCAAGGTTAACATGATACATGTATAATAAATTGACATACTCTCAGAAACAAAGATGAAGCAATTGTATTAGAAGCAAGCAAGTGCAAAGTTAGTGCCCTCACTACAAGAGAAGTCTCACACACAATTTATCCATATGAAGTGGATACTGGAACGTATACACTCACACCTTAAAAGACATCCATTCAATGCACAAGTGCATGTCATAAGCTTGCCTTTATTTTCACCACCTTGACTATTAAGTGACCTTTTTAGGATCACATTAGGACTATTATGGCTTGTAACATTGGCTCGGGCTAAGGTAGGATGTTTGTATGACTTAAAGTGACTGAATTTCCTCCCAAAATATTATTTTGGTCTAACCTTCAAATCTCATCTTTCCAAGTTCTTTTTGTCCCTCTTTTTCAACTTTCTTTACCATGGATTGGTCACCACATTTATTATTATTATTATTATTATATATTTTCATGGTTACACCCCAAATTTCTCTTCTTTTTCTTTTCACCAAGCTCTTTTTCACACTTTATTTTTCCATTCCACCTACACTAGCCACCCTCAACTTAAGCTTTTGGCTTATGTTTGAGGTACACGATGCCTTTTGAAAGACCAGGGCCAACATAAGCCACCCTCAACTTAGTTTTTAAGCCTAACTTTGAGGTTCATAAAGTCTTTGGAGAGACCAGGGCTAAACTAATTGTTTACAAACAGATAAGGGAGGTGAGTTTTGGGTGATTTCAAAGAAAAGGTCTATTATGGCTTAATTTTTGGTTCAAAAGGGAACAATGTCATTTGGTAAGTCGATTTTAGGTTAAGTGACTAGTCATTAAAAATGGCCTAAGATCATATCCTTAATCCAGTGATTCAACTATTTTGCTAAGACTAACCAGGCAAGTTCTAGCGTACAAGCTGCATTGACAAACTTAGTCAAATTCTCTCACACGTACACGACACATTACTTGCACTAATTAGCACTAAACAACACAGTCATGCTTCTGTCATCAAGATGTTGACCATGCAATACATAATATATTTTCCCAAAAATCATACAAGCATGTCAGGAGGAATGTAGACATATGAAAGGTTTCTGCAAAATGTTTAATTTAGGGCATTTTTCACATATCAAACACGAGTTACCCGTAACTTAAATAAGTACTTGTATCTATACAAACATCACATTTTAAACAAAAATAACCTAAACATTCCAATTCTACTAGATAATGATCTTGAGAGAAAAGAAACATGGCAAGAAAAACTCTAAAGTGTCAGGAAGCCACACCCCTACCAAAACGATGATGTAGTGTCCCTACTATATTCCAGCAAAAAAGATGAAAGATTACAAATATGGGGGAACATACCTAAGATGCCTTAGGTGTCGGTTGTGTCAGTGGGTCCAGACCCTCCTAGAGAGTCACTGGGATCATACCCATCATCAGGGCCACTATTGCTCCTGGAGGCTCCTGCCCGTGCTACTTTTTGTGTAAGTCACTGTCTTTGCCTCGCTTCGGTAGTAGCACATTGCTGGGCCCATATGGCTCGGTGCATCTATCTCTCCTTTTCTCTCTGTGGGTCTCGTAGAGGGCTGCTTCGGTGGCTACTACGTCGCTTACCCTTGTCCTTCTTATGGGGCTGGGCTAGAGGTGGTGCATGGGTAGTAGTTGGGCCAGGTGGAACTCCCCAAGTCTTTTCCAAAATAAGTACTACGGGAGCATTGAATAACTGCATCCATGATTCTGGAGGTGGTGTTGGCGCGGCGGGTTGGTATTGCTTGATTGTCCGCGCCATCTGGGCCTTTAGTTCATTTACCGTTTGAACAAGATTTTGCATCTCCTTTCCAGACATACTCCTAAACATGGAGTGAATATATGCCTCTAGAGTGTTGAGTTAGCTTTGGAAGGTATTTATTAGGGCCACATGTTCAGCATCACATTGTGCCACAACTTGTTGTACATGAGAATGAACCACATAGGGCATTCTTTCGACAATTTTATCTACAATGGCACGTGTCTGCCGCAGGTCTGTCACTATTCGGGCTAGAAACTCATAGGAAACATAGGCGTGCCCTTGCTATCATGTGCCGTATAACAAGTCGCACAGATCGTATGATGTGTGACGGTCTGTGTACATGTTCCATGTAGCAGTACTTGGAACTTGGGCAAATCCCAGGCAATAATAGTTACTTAGATCACCCCATGACCCATTATGCTTGACACGAGCCATGCACCTTTTCCCCCATAATCATTGCCACAAGCTGTGGTGCTATACATGGCCCGTGCAGGCGGACGTGATGCTCTGCCCTTCACCTTTTTGCTTTCCTTTGCTACACTCTATGCTTAAAACATTTACAATAATATCTAAATAACAATGTATGGGTTGCCTCACATGGAGCGCTTGATTTAACGTCGCGTCACGACATATTGACTTGATTTCTCAAACTTCATCAAGAAATATGATCTCAATCACTCAAACTTCTTCCACTGTACCCATGTATGACTTGATTCGTTATTTGTTAACTTTGAATCGGTGCCCGGAGTCCGCTTCCATTTCTATCACACCATATGGAAATACATGGCAACCTTATACGGGCCAGACTACTGGGACTTTAATTTTCCTAGAAACAACCGCAACCTGGAATTGTACAACAATACCTTATCTTCGACACTAAAACTTCACTGAACAATATGCTTATCATGCTGGGATTTTTTTCGGTCCATGTACAGTCCTGCACTCTCATATGCTTGGAGACGAAACTTTTCTAACTCATTAATTTGGTCGAGTCTCAAGTCGGTGGCTTCATTCCAGTTCATGTTAAGCATTTTCAGTGCCCAAAGCACCTTGTGTGCTAACACCATAGATAGATGGAAGGCCTTAAAAAACACCAATTGATATGGAGACATGCCAATGGGTGTCTTATAAGTTGTTCTATAGTCCCAAAGAGCGTCATCTAGCTTCCTTTCCCAGTCAGTTCGGGTGGCATTCACAGACTTAGTCAAGATTTCCTTGATCTCTCTATTTGACACTTCAACCTGTCCGCTAGTATACGGTTGATAGGGCGTGACTACCTTGTGTTATCAAAATCTGTAATTTGCTAGCACAACATAGAACACCTTATTACATAAGTGAGAACCCCCGTCATTGATGATAGTTCTGGGTGTCCCAAACCTGGAAAAAATATTCCATCTCAGAAACTGGACAACACTCTTGCTCTCATTACTTGGTAATGCAATTTCCTCCACCCATTTGGAGACGTAGTCCACCGCTACAAAGATGTTCTTCATTCCATACGAACTCATAAATGGGCCCATGAAGTCAATGCCTCATACATCAAACATTTTTAACTCAAGAATTGGGTTCAAAGGCAGCTCTTAGCACTTCGATATGTTACCCTGTTGCTGGCATTGGTCACAATTCTGCATAAAATCATGGGCATATTTATATATGGTGGGGCAGTAGTACCCACATTGCAGGATCTTCTTTGCTGTCCTAGCACCCCCATGATGGCCTCCAACCGTGGAGGAATGACGGGCCTCCAAGATGCTCATCATTTCTGATTCCATTATACACCGCCTGATAACTCCATCCGCACAAGTCCTGAACAAAAATAGTTCATCCCAGAAATACCTGCGTACATCATGAAGAGACCTCTTTTTCTGGTGAAAGTTAAGGCCCTTGGGCATAATGTCACTTACCAGAAAGTTAGCTAAATCAGCAAACCAAGGAATCAAATCAACACAAGCTACTAATACCGGCTCATTAGGGAAACAATCGTCAATGCTCAACCAATCCTCTGCTAGTGATTCATCCTCCAGTCTGGACAAGTGATCAACCACTTGGTTCTCAGTTCCTTTCCGATCTTGCACTTCAAAATCGAACTCTTGTAGCAAAAGAACCTATCTGATTAACCTTGGTTTTGCGTATTTCTTTTCCATGAGGTACCTAAGCGCTGCATGGTCTATGTGTACGATCACTTTTGTGCCCAATAGATATTGCCTAAATTTGTCAAATGCATATATCACAGCCAGTAATTCCTGCTCAGTTACTATGTAATTCTATTGAGCATCGTTGAAGTTTTGTTGGTATAGTATATAGGGTGGAAAATCTTGTTACGCTTTTGTCTGAGCACAACACCCACTGCAATTCTGCTTACATCACACATCACTTCAAATAGGGCAGTCCAATCAGGTGCAACTACCACAGGTGCGGAGATCAACTTTTGCTTCAGGACCTTAAAGGCATGCTTGTAGCTTTCATCAAAATGAAACTTGGTATCCTTCTTTAATAGTTTGCACAATGGATGTGCAATCTTAGAGAAGTCCTTTATAAATCTACAATAAAAATCTACATGCCCAAGGAAACTCCGGACCCTCTTCACAGATATGGGAGGCGGTAGTTTCTGAATCACTTCGATCTTTGCTTTGTCTACTTCTATGCCCTTTTTAGAAATCTTGTAGCTAAGAACTATTTCCTCTTTGATCATGAAGTGACATTTCTCCTAATTTAGCATCAAATTAGCCTCCTCACAACGCTGCAATGCCTTACTAAGATTTAACAGACACAAGTTAAAATAATCACCCACTGCGGAGAAATCGTCCATAAATACCTCGAGGGCGTCCTCAACCATATCATAGAAGATCGACATCATGCAACACTGGAAAGTAGCTGGGGCATTGCATAGACCAAAGGGCATCTTCCTGAAAGCAAAAGTACTATACGAACAAGTGAAAGTAGTCTTTTCTTGATCTTCCAGGGCTACAGATATCCGATTATAGCCCAAGTACCCATCCAGGAAGTAGTACCACCCCCTGCTTGCAAATTTGTCTAGCATTTGGTCCCTAAAAGGCATGGGGAAATGGTCCTTCAAAGTCTATTTGTTTAGCTTTCGGTAGTCCATGCATACTCGCCACCCAGTCACAGGTCTCAAAGGAACTAACTTATTTTTGTCATTGGCTACCACTGTCATGCCTCCTTTCTTCGGGACACACTGAACTAGACTGACCCACTTGCTATTAGAAATGGGGTATATCACCCCAGCATCCATTCACTTGATGATTTGCTTCTTCACCACCTCTTGCATAGATGGGTTTAGCCTGTGTTGGTGCTCGATACTGGACATACAGTTATCCTCCAGTTTAATTTTGTGCATGCATATCCCTGGAGAGATCCCTATGATATCAGCCATAGTCTAGCCAATGGCTCGCTTGAATTGTTAGAGGACCCTCAATAGTGCTATCACATATTCTTCTTGAAGATTTACAGCCATTATTATAGAAAGAGTATTGTTAGCACATAAAAATATATACTTTAGGTGTTTAGGTAACTCTTTGAGTTCCACTGCAGGCGCTTCCTCAATAGATGGTTTGGCTGGTGGTGTTGGTTTGTTTTACAAGTCTAGGTCCAACTTCTTCGGAAATGAATGGTTGGGTTCCCTGCCTTGCAGCGCATTGATAGTGTCTTTGTACCCGTTGACATCATCTTCTGGAAAGATCATCAACACTATTGCTAATGTGTCTACACCCATTGTTTGCTCGAGTGGGATTTCAGAAAGTGAGTCCTCTTCCATATCAAAGATAGACATCACATCTAGTTCTTTTGGTCTTCTCATTGCAGCACATACACTAAATTTCACCTCTTCAGTGTTCAGTCTAAAAGTCAACTTTCCATGATCGACATCTACTAATGCTCTGCCGGCAGCCAAAAATAGTCTCCCAAGGATGATAGGGACCTTAAAATCCACTTGTCAATCTAGAATAACAAAGTTTGCAGGAAAAATAAACCTGCCCACACGGATAAGCACATCATATAAAATTTCTACAGGATGCTTCACTAACTTATCCACCATGAGCAGCCACATTGTAGTGGATGTGGGAGCTCCTAAGCCCAGCTGCCTATACACTGTCAGCAACATCAAGTTAATGCTAGCACCCAAATCACAGAGAGATCTTGCAAAATCAAATGCTCCAATAGTGCATGGAATAGTAAAGGCTCTCGGATCTTCCTTCTTTTCCACCAGAGAACTTGTGGCGATAGCACTATAGTGGTGGAGATTATTTGTCGGTTCAATCATGGTTGTTCTATTCTTAGTCACTAAGTCCTTCATGAACTTAGCGTATCCCGATATTTTCTCCAGTGCCTCTACTAGAGGGATGTTCACTAATATCTCTTTCAACATGGATAAAAATTTCTGAAATTTTCCATCTTCAACCTTTTTCCTTAACCTCTGGGGGAATGGTGGCAGCGACTTAGGAATGGCTGGTAGTGGTTGAGTCAATGGTTTTTCTAACTCCTGAGTCTCTTTAACAACCTCGTGTTCTGCTAGTGTCACTTCAATTTCATCACTTTTTTCATCAATACACACTTCTACGGGGTCAGGCATTTTGCCTTTAGCTTTATCCATACCAGTATTACTGGAAATAATAAGTTTGGGAAGTACCTTACCACTTCTCGTAGTAATTTCCATGCAATGACCATCTTTCTTCTGGTTCTGAATAGTGTCACTAGGAAGTGACCTAACTTTTCATTGATTAAATGCAGCTGACAATTGCCCTATCTACTGCTCTAGTTGCTTGATCGAGGTAGAATGTGAACCGATTAACTGCCAAACATTAGACATCTCTCCTTTTATACCCCATATTCCAGCCTCAGTAGACTCAACTTTGTTGAGAACCTTCGCCATCATCTCTTATAACTTGGAGCTTCCACCACCATCATTTTGATGCTCACGATTCCTATAGCCATATTTGTTTTGCTAATTTCCTTGATAGTTCTGATCACGACCAAAGTTCCCACCTCGATTACTGATGTTGAATGGCCGATAACCCCCCTGGCTGCCTAATAAGTTCACCTCCTCATCATAATTATAACCTTGATCATCATACCTGGGTATTGTGTCTACAACTTTTACCTTTTCTACTCCTCCATCTAAGAACCACTTTGCCAACAAGTCCAATTGGGTCTTCATGTGGGCCATGTCTTAATCCCGTTCCTCCTCATTCTTTCATTGTTCTACAGTCATCTCAAAGATAAGCCCCGAACAGTCTCCTTCTCGAGTGTACTATGCCCTGTTATTCTTGGCTACCTGATCTAAGATCGTTATTATGTCTGGGAAAGTTCTAGACATCTATAATCCCCTACAAGTAGCATTGATGATTGGCTTGGTCACAAAATTGCAGGACCTATAGAAGATTGCCTTCAGGTTCTCATCTGTGAGAAGATGATCTGGGCACTGCTTAAGCTTTTGCCTGAACCTCTCCTAAGTCTCATATAGTGCTTCATTCGGCAATTGCTTATGAGACCCAATATCATCAGTAATTTTCAGCTTCTTGATGCAAGGAAAAATCTCTCCAAAAATGCCTCTTTTAACACTTCCTAAGTGCGAATAGAGTTATGTGGAAGCTCATTTAGCCACTTAGTCGTAGTGCCAGTAAGTGACAAAGGACAATCATAACCTTATTGCTTGTTGACTAACCCCTAGAATCTCAGACGATTGACATGTCACTAAAAAGTTCAAGATATGCTAATTTGCATCTTTAGTTGCTGCTCCGCTGAACAACCCTTTTAATTGTAGCATCTGTAGCATAGTACTGGTAATAGTGAACTTAACACCTGCAGGAAGTGGGGGTAGCACTATTGCTCTTGTGGTTCCAATACCCTCATCATCATCATTCACTTGAGGTTGTTGAGGTCCACGGCCTTGTGCTCCAGGTAGTGGCACCTGTCTAAGTGGTGCTCCCGGTGGCGCATCACCAGCCTGATCATCGTCACCCATGTTGTCATATGCCCTACCTGTAGGATTCATAGCCGACTCTCTCTATCGAACTGCATCGCGTTCTTGGGCATTCATTTTACGGATTGATCTAGTAAGCTCGGGGTCATAGGGAACAAGTTGAAAATAACAACTAATAGATCACCTCTTCACCGTATTCCCCGGTAACGACACCAAAATTTGATAAGGCCAAATTTACACTCCCAATAGGAATAGTAAAGTGGTCATTGATCAAATATAAAACTCAACCAGAGTTGAGGTCTATCCCACAGGGAATGCATAAGATTAGCTCTATTAGTGATGTTTTTCAGTTATAATATCTAATCCTAGAGCAAAACAATAATAAATAAACTAAATGGGGGATTTTGTTTTTTGCAGTATAAGTTCCTAAAATAATGAAACAAATGCAGTGACAACTAATTTCCAATCAAAGAATAAGAATAATAACAATGACAACTAGCTTTCAAATATTTTATAGATTTAATAATTTATGAAAGAATTAGGATTGTGATCCCCATGACATCCAATGCAATAACTCAACTTATGTAGTAGATATGGTAGTAATTACATATACAAGATGAAAAAATAATGTAACATCTAATCCACCTTTCTATTCTTCTTAGATGCAATTCATTCTTCACCTTTTAGTCTCGGAATGTATATTAATTTTAAACCTTTGTTATAGATCTCAGAATACTTTCACTTTTCGGTCTTATGTACTTAGACTAGGTTACAAAACCCCGAATTTTTGTTGTAGGATTCTTTTCCTAATCAGTACATCCTAGCATGGCATGTAAAAAATACAAGCCTGTTCTCAATGCGTCGACTCATTGAGGAAGAAATTAAAATAATTACATCCTTTCATGGCATGTAAAGAATACAGGCACATAAAGAATACATGCATGTTCTCAATGCGTTGACTTCATTGAGAAAGAAATTAAAATAATGAATATTACAATATATACATGTATTAATCCCAAAATCTACCACAAGTTAGTTCATTTTATTGGATTGTCATGGTTCACACAATTCTAGATATAGATCTAGCCTAGCATATTCAAGAAAACGAAATAATCACAATAATGTGAAGAAATCATAATGAAGAACTTACTCTTGATTTAACAATAGATCCATGAAATACAAGAGAAAACTTGAAATAATAATGAATCCACAGCTCACAAGGTTAACTTTCTTCAAAGAAATGAATAATCTTCACTTACAATATTTAGATCTAAAGAAAATGAGAAAACAAAAGTTAAAGGGGATGTTCTTGAGCTCAAGAATGCTCTTAGCCATCACTTCTCACTCTCTGAATGAAACCCTAGAAAGATAACATGTTTATATATAGTAAAAAAAATACATTAAATTAAAATAATAAAAAGTTGTCAGCAAAGGTACGGGACCCTATACGGCCCGTGTGGTCTTGGACGGCCCATGTGCACGGACCGTGTTTCACAGTTCACTAAATAGCCAACTTTTAGGCGTGGCTTCACTTGAAGGTGACGACCACAGACCATGGTTGGACACATGGCCCGTGGTGATGGTCCGTTCCACATTACTTAGCCATTCTCTCCACTTTTCGATGGTAATTTAGCTTGCATCTCTTCCACGGTCAAATGCCACGACCTGTATAGATATACACGGTCTGTGTCTCCTTGAATTAGCTATTTTCCAGCTACACTAGAGTATTTCAACACCAACGCTACTACCACAGTCCGTGATAGACCATATAAATCGTGTCTAGGCTCCGTCTCATCTTCCTTAGTGTGATTCTTACATTTTTCTACGGTAATTCACCTATCTTGCGTCACCTCCATGCTACATTGCCACGGGCTATGCCATCTTCTATGGGCCGTGCCATCTTCGCATGTTCCAGCACCTTTTGTTGCCAAGTGGAGAGCCACGAAGGACCACACGGTTCGTGGACCTTTCCACGAGCTGTGGTGGTCATCGTGTGCCTTCACTTGGCTTCCGTTCATGCTCTTTAATCATCATTTCACTGTGAACTTCCTATTTCCCATGCTTTATTTATTTTTCCTGAAAAGTAATCAAAACACACATCAAACCAACAAATTTTGTTTGAGAACGTACAAAAATCCTACGTTTAAAGTGTTATAAAAGTCATATTTCCATGCCTCATCAATAACCCAACCCTTTTTAATCAATCCACCCTTATTCTCCTGTTTTGAACTTTTTCGAGTGCTTTCTTTCTCTTTTTCAGCTATACCTCAATTTTAAACTCATTTTTGCTAATTTTTCTCAACTTAAGGCACTTTTCTTTTCTTTTTCTTCACTCGGTTCATGCTTTTTCAATTCTTTCTTGATTTCCCAACTACCCACCTTATTATTATTACTTTACCACAATAAGGGCCGCCCTCAACTTAGGCTTTTAGCCTGAGGTGAAGTACACAATATCTATTCCTCTCATCAGGGCCACAACTTGTAGCCACCCTGAACTTAGGCTTTTAGCCTCAATTAAGATTCACATGTCCAAGGATAGACCAGGGATAATATTTCATCGAACAAGGTTAAGTTAGCAAGGTATCAAGAAAGATTGAGTACATGAGAAGCTCAAAATTTTGGAACAAGGGATTCACTCACTCATCCAATGGGTCATTTAGGCTAAAAGTGGGTTCACTCAAAAAACAAAGACCTAAGATCTTTTTCATATCCACCACATCACCAAACTAATATTAGAGTACTAAGGCCAGTTCTAGGTCCATACAAGATGCATGAATATAGCAAAATAAGCTCACAACACAAATGGAATTGCATCCATAATCAAGTATAGAATCACAGGTCATGTTTTCAATCTCAGCTTACCTTCACGATATCAAAACAAACATTGCCATATACTAAAAAATGTATGAATGCATCAATAATCACAACCTCAAAAATTTTGAGGGTACCCAATTTTTCATTAATACTTTAAAAACACATCTAAAAATTATGTATATGCCAATAGATAGCACTACTATAAATTTACACATTATCTACACTACCTAAATATGCAGGTTCAACAGAAAATTAAACAGCCATAAGGAAAAAGAAACACGACAAGAAAACCTTGGGATCAAAAATAGGGGAAGTTATAGACTTGAGGCTACTCAGACTTCACCTTAATCCATAACTTCCCACATCCCACATCCCACCAAAATAGGATACTTTGTCCTTAAAGTAAAAAACATAAAAAAGGAAGCAAGGGGAATACCTTGGGTTGCCTCCCAGGAAGCGCCCGATTTGTTGTCACGACACGATAAAAAGCTTTTACGGTTATACTTAAACAAGATCTCAATCTTCCACTGTCTTGATTTTTTCTATGTCACCCATGAACCGTTTGACCCTCTGACCATTCACTTTGAAAGTTGTGCTATCCCTGCTTTCTAGCTCGATAGCACTATGACTAAAGACACGTACTACTCTAAAGGGCCCCATCCACTTAGATTTGAGTTTTCCAGGGAATTACCTTAACATGGAGTTATAAAGCAATACCATGTCCCCCGAAGCAAATTGGCGATCCTCTATTCTGCGATCATATTGAACTTTCATTCGTTGCTTGTATAAGGCAGAGCTCTCATATGCTCATAGTCTAAATTCATCAAGCTCATTCACTTGTATCAGCCTAGAAGTGGCAGCTTCATGTCAATCCAGTTTCAGCTTCTTTAATGCCTATAATGCCTTATGCTCAAGTTCAACTGGCAGGTGACAACCTTCCCAAACACCAGTTGATAAGGGGACATTTTGATAAGCATTTTGAAGGCAGTCCAGTAGGCCCATAAAGCATCATCCAGTTTTCTTGATCAATCAGTGCGATTCACATTCACCATTTTGGATAAGATTTGCTTTATTTTCTGATTTGATACCTCTACTTGCCCACTGGTTTGGGGATGATATTGGGTTTCCACATAGTGCTTCACACCATATCTTTCAAGAAGAGCTTTGAACATTCGGTTGCAAAAATAAGAACCTCCGTCACTAATAATTGTTGGAGGCGTATCGAACCTGGAAAAAAATACTTCTTCAGAGAAAATATGTAGCACTCTTACCCTCATTATTTGGTAGAGCTATGGCCTCCACCAACTTAGAGACATAATCAACTGCAACCAGAATATACTTGTTACTATGAGAGCTAATAAAGGGTCCCATAAAATCAATGCCCAAACATCGAATAGTTCTATGACCAAAATAGGATCCTGAGGGAGTTTGTGCCTTCGCAACACTCCGCCCTCTCTTTGGCATCTATCACAAGACTTTACATAATCATAGGCATCTTGATGTATAGATGGCCAGTAGTAGCCACACTACAACACTTTGTAAGCCGTTTGAGCTCCACTGTGATGGCCGCCCACTAACGAAGAGCGGCATGCTTCAAGAATACTCATCATTTCCACTTATGAAACACATCGATGGAAGATCCTATCCACGCAAATACAAAATAAATATGGCTCATCCCAAAAGAATTTATGTATATCAAGCATAAACTTACGACGTTGATGGGTTTTCAAGTTAGGCAGTACTATATCACTCACCAAGTAGTTAGCATAGTCTGTAAACCAAGGTATAAGATCAAGGGTGAGGCCACCAAAACTCTCTCATCAGGGAATGAGTCATTTATGTCAAGACCGTTATCAAACTTCACCATAGCTTCCTCTTCCAACGTAGAGAGATGATTAGCTACATGATTCTCTGACCCCTTTCTATCAATCACATCAAAGTTAAACTATTGCAGAGAAGTACCCATCTGATCAATCTTGGTTTTGCATCCTTCTTGGCCATCAGATATTTGAGCGCCACATAGTCTGTGTGTACAATCACCTTAGCCCCCAACAAGTATGACCGAAATTTTTCAAAAGCAAAAACTAAGGCAAGCAATTCTTGTTCAGTTACTGTAAAGTTTTTCTGGGCCACATTTAGTATTTTTTTGGCATAATAGATGGGATGCAAAATCTTTTCCCTGCGCTGCCCCAACACTACACCTAATGCAACACCACTTCCATCACACATAAGCTCAAAGGGTATTGAGCAATCTAGAGCTATGATGATAGGTGTTGAGGTCAGCTTTCTCTTCAATTCTTCAAAGGCATACATGCATGCGTCATCGAACACAAATTTTTCATCCTTCTCCAACAACTTGCACAGTGGTTATGAGATTTTTGAAAAATCCTTTATAAATTGGTAGTAGAATCCAACATGGCCCAAGAAGCTCCGAATACCTTTCATAGAAATCAGTGGCGGGACTTTTGCGATAACCTCGATTTTTGCTTTGTCAACCTCAATTCCCTTTCTTGAAATTCTATGACCAAGCACGATGTCTTCTTTGACCATAAAGTGACATTTCTCCTAATTCAACACTAAGTGACTCTCCCTACATCTTTCCAATACATCACACAAGTACAACAGGCATTCTTCTAAAGATTGACCCACTATACTAAAGTCATCCATAAACACTTCAATAGTGCTTTCTACAATATCAGAGAAAATGGACATCATGTATCTTTGAAATGTTGTTGGAGCATTACATAACCCAAATGACATTCTCTTAAATAGAAAGGTGTCGTACGGGGATGTAAAAGTGGTCTTCTCTTGATTTTCAAGTGCAATGACAGTTTGGTTATAACCAGAATAATCATCAAGGAAACAATACCAACCCTTCTCTGCAAGTCTATCAAGTATTTCATCTATGAATGGCATGGGGAAATGGTCTTTCTTAATGGAAGTATTCAATTTCTGATAGTCCATGCACACTCTCCATCCAGTAACTGGTTGCACTGGGATTAACTCATTCTTTTCATTAGGCACCATGGTGATACCCTTTGTTTTCTGGACACATTGTACGGGGCTCACCTATTTGCTATCTGCAATAGGATGCAATAAGATAGATCACCCATACATCTAACCACTTAATGATCTCTTTCTGAACCACTTCTTGCATTGTAGGATTTAACTATCTCTGATGTTCAACACTTGGTTTGTAATTTTTGACGTTTGAATCTTGTGTGTGCAAAGCCCAGGAGGTATGCCAATAAAATCTACAATTGTCCATCCAATTGACTTTTCGAATAGTTGGAGGACTGAAAAAGAGCCTCTATCTGCTCTTCACTTAAATCAGTTACAATTATGATGGGTAATGTATTATTATCTCCCAAGTATGCCTATTTCAAATGTGTTGGTAATGCCTTCAAGTCTAGCTCAGATGGTACTTATATAGATGGCTTAGTGGGTAGAGTTTCCATATTGTTTAAATCCAACTCCAGCTTGGCTTGTCGCCTTGACCCAAATGGCACATCGAGAGCATACACTGTTTCCTCATAATCAGGAATACTCTCACCATCGAAATTCATCAACACAGCTGCCAAAGGTTTAACTCCTAGCCTCAATTCAACCGGGATCTCCACTTCATCATCTTCACTCATTTCAATCATTAAGATGACTTGAAACTCACAGCCCTTTCTATCTAGTTGGCCCACTTAAAACACAATTGCTTCCTTACCAAACCTGAAAGTAAGTAGACTCTTTTCTATATCAACCAATGCTCTACCTGTGGCTAAGAAAGGTCTTCCCAAGATGATAGGAACTACAAAAATCAATATTACAGTCAAGTATAAAAATATTTCTGGGGAATATAAATTTATCTACCTTGACCAACACATCGTAGAGTATCCCCACGGGCTTCTTGATTGTTCTGTCTGCCATCAACAACCTCATCTTTGTGGGAACAAGCTGCCCAACCCAAGTTTTCTGGATATGGCAAGAGGCATTAAATTAATGTTGGCTCCCAAATCACATAGTGCTCTAGTAAATGCGAGTTCTCTAATTGTGCATGGTATGGTGAATGCACCCAGATCTTCACCCTTCTGCACTAAAGATTTTATGGTGATGGCACTGCAATGCTAAAAATTTTGGGAAAGGGGCTAACTCTTTGCTTTTTCTTGATCAAATCATTCATCCATTGGTATACCCCGGCATCCTTTCAAGGGCCTCAACTAAAGGGAGGTCCACTGATAATTTTTTAAGAACCGCCAAAAATTGTTCAAATTTACATTCCTCTATTTTTTTCCAAGCCTTTGGGGAAAAGGTGGTGGGGGCCTTGGAAAGGTTTTGTATTTATTTGGTTGCTCTTTCATATCGTGGGCTTCTGTCTTCTCCTCTACCCTCTTCTTGTTGCTTCCATTCATGACCATTAGTCTAGGGGGTTCTACGGTATTGTTGCCACTCTGAGTCATCACTGTCATGCAATGCCATTCATTCTTTGGGTTTTGAACCATATTGCTTGGTAGGGTGCCCTTCTTACATTGGTTCAATTATGAAGAAACTTATCCTAATTGTTGTTTTAGTTGCTTAATAGCCACCAAGTGAGAATCTATTTTTTGGCTAATACTTGAAATATCCGCTTTCAGTCCCTTTAAAGTCTCATCTTGGTGGTCAGCTTGCTTTAATAACTTTTCAAACATTTCTTTAATCTTGAAGTTGCTTGATCCAGCGTCATGATTGTAAGATGGCACATAAGGACCATTCCTGTAGCTCTCTCTTCTTCCCCACTCTGCGTTTGGCACTCTCTCTCTCTCTCTCAGAGAGGGCACCTAAGGACCATTCATGTAGCCCTCTATTCTCCCCTAAGATGCATTCGATACTCTCTCTCATATTATCCACCCTGGTTGTCTCTATACATCCCTTCATGATTGAAGTTCCGACCTTGATTCCCGGAACCTTGCCTCCAATAGTCCGAATTAGACCCTTAGGGGTTGTTTCGGAAACCCGCCGCTTGGTTGCTTACAAAGCATGCATCCTTATCAAAGAATGGATCATAATAGGTAGGAGCCTTTAGAGGTTGGTGAGTGACGGCCCTTACACTTGCTTGATTTTGCTTTAAAACCAAGTCCATACTTGTGCGAAGTTGAGCAAGTTACTCCATGAACTCTTTGTTTATCTTCGTTTGCTCATTATTTGTGTTAACTGCACAAGAAAGTTTCATCACAACTCACTCTCATTGACCCCATGCTCTAATTGTTTTGACCATTTACTCCATCCTTGCGGCTATCAATGCAAAAAGTTTATCTAGGAACATGCCTCCTATAATCATATCGGCGCAAGCTTGACTATTCTCATCAAGCGCTCGACAAAAAATCTCAACCAAGGCATCATCAACAATCTTGTGATTAGGGAACATCCTCAAGCATTTAGTAAACCTCTCCCATGTTATGCTAATAGAACCATCCGATAATTGCTCAAAGTTGTTGATTTGGTCTTTGAGCTTTAACTTCTTAGATATTGGGAAATATCTTTCAAGGAATACTCTTTGAAACTCAACCCAACTTGTGATAGTACCCAGAGAAAGCTTGGACAACCATACAATTGTATTGCTAGTCAATGACAGTGGAAACACTCTCAAACCAACAACATCAAGATAAAGGTTTTGTGTCCCTATGACACTCTTGCAAACAAACACCACATTTTGAAGATGACAGTGGGGATCCTCCAAAGGTAGCCCTGTGAATAGTCTGCAATTTTGGAGCATTTGGGGCAATCCAATCGATACTGTGAACTTTG
The DNA here is from genome assembly GCA_000787875.1 of Solanum virginianum. NCBI lineage: Eukaryota > Viridiplantae > Streptophyta > Magnoliopsida > Solanales > Solanaceae > Solanum > Solanum virginianum. The sequence goes on along the minus strand of DF360260.1, from coordinate 109,108 downwards.
TATCTGCCGATAAAGGAGGCAGTACTATAGCATCAGTAACGTCCATAACCATAGGGTTCAATCGATATTGATTCCATCCATAAGCGTTTTCATTAAAGTCCCTAAGTTGTGGCCTGTTACCCCTTTGTTATGGATTCTCCTCATTTCTCATATCCTCATTCGTACTCATATCCTCCTCAACCTCAATATCCTCATTCACTTGAGTCATTCTTCTTAGTAGTCGATGGATCTCCAAATTGAGTGGAGCTAAGGGATTACCTTAGCTTCTTGTGTTGGGTATAAAACCTAGTACACCCTGCAAATAAAATCAAATAACAAAAACAAAAAAAACAAAAGTAAAATACACGAGACTCTATAAATCAATACTAGAACTAACTAATAATGAAATCAAATCAAAACCTAGTCAAATTCCCCGGCAACGACACCATAATTTTTGACATAGTCTGATGTTCACACTTCAATAAGAAAGCGGTCATTATCAGCAATTAACCTAACCGAAGGTTAGGGTCGAATCCACAGGGAATACAGGGCTTGACTACAAGACTTCACTACTAATCATTTCAAGCATTAATAAATAAAATCTCTAAATGGGGGGGAGGGGGCTTGTGATTCAAAAACAAAAGTAAAATTACGGCTATACTACTACGCTGAAAAACACTCAATTTTAGGGATAACTTGGGAATTATGTTCTCCATGGTTCGTTGACTAAATTACCCTAGGTAACATAACCATAAATTGAAGATTAGCATGCAGGACGATAACTTAGGTTCTTCCAGCCCTCTTGTGAAGGTGAAGGTCAAATTTCACCATGGCGCTAGGTCGGCAACCATGGCGTGCTAACTAATCGTTAGCAATTATCCCAGTCAACCTCCCCTTGGTCAGGTTCAGTTGATTAGATGAAGAAATCGATCGAATCCTATCATGTACTTTTCTGTTCTTATTCGTCATTACCTTGGTCGGGATCGTGATAGTAGGTAGAGTTTGGTGTTGGCCACTACCAAACAACAATCATAATGAAGGAAAATAGACAATACATGCAAAACCCCAATCATAGAAATGCAATAAACCTATGTTATCTCAAGTCAACTACCCATGGTTCTCACAACCCCAAGTTGTGTGTGCTTAGCTACTCATGGCTAAGGCAAAACAAGCAAAAATGTACATACAAGACATAAACGAGAGTTTTACCAATAACAATGAAGAACATAGGCACCACAAGTTACAAACCCATAAGCTTGATTGATCAATAATGAGTATAAGGCAAGATTCGCAATCCCTAAAATTGATTTTCTAAGAGAGAACAATAAACTACTCTAAAAAACTAAGAAAAGATTCAAAAGATGATTCTCCAATATCTCTTGGTCGAACTCTCCTTCTAAAAACCTAATTTAAACTATATATAGTATTTACAAAATAATCCTACAATTTACACAGAAAAGATAGTTGACAGCTGATAAGTCTCGCAGGCACGACTCTAGGATGACCTACGAGTCGTAGTCGGGGTCTCGTATCAGGTTCTTGGCATCTTATCCTAAACTGGTATGACCCATAGGTATGAATCATTGCTTGAGCTACGACTTGTATGTTCCTCTCGTAGTCTTAGTCTTCAGTTTTTGGTCCAATATTTTGGCTCTCTGATTCCTGCTATGAGTCTACCTATACGAGTCATAGTGATACTTACGACTCGTAGGACGGCCTCGTAAGGGGACCTCCACTTAGCAGATCGCTGAATTTTTGGTCTTTGATTCTTGTTACGACACTCCCTACGACTCCTAAATGTGCTCATATGTGCTAAGCTTCAACAAAATCTGCAACGTTCCTTCAAAATCATGCTAAACTAACTTTTTTGCAAGAAAAACATATAAAAACCATAAAAAGTCACATTAAAAACTCATAAAATCCCTTGTTTTAGGCATCAAATGTGTTGTATTTTGATAGCATATCAATTGCCAAAATCAGCAACTCCAGGGCAAATTTTTTGACCCAATAGGCGATTTGGGTCATAGTTGCTAATGTCAATCGGTGACATGCCCTTTGTTCACGCAATCTCACACTTCTTCCATGTTTCCTCTCTTCACACAAACTTGCAACTATCAACACACATTATTTTTAAATTCAGTATTCACTTGGTTTTGCCTCCCGGGAAGCATTTGAGTTAACATGTGACACAACGATGTCCAGTACGATTAAGCATCACTAATGTTCATGACATGAACTACCTGAATATCTGGTAGTTTGCCATAATAGTTCTTGAGCCTCTGTCTGTTTGCTTTGTATCTCTCGCTCTTGTGATTTTTGACTTCTACCACCCCACTGCCAAGTACCTCTGTTACACTAAAAGGACTTGACCACCTTGATCTGAGTTTACCGGGAAACAAATGCATTCTAGAGTTATAGAGCATTACAGGATCTCTTTCAACAATCTTCGTCTTCAAAATTTTCTAATCATGCCATTTTTTCATCCTCTTTTTATAAAGGGCTAAGCTTTCATAAGCTCTTAACTTAAACTCGTCTAGCAAATGGAGTTGGGTTAGTCTATCTTCAAAGCTTCATTAGCCTTAAGGTTTAGTTTTTTGAGAGCCTATAAAGCTCAATGCTCTAATTCATCAAGCAAGTGGAATGCTTTCCCAAACACAAGTTGATAAGGGGATATTCTAATAGGAGCTTTATAAATAGTACAGTGTGCCCATAAGGCATCGTCAATCTTGGCCGCCCAATTGCTCATACTCCCATTCACTATTTTTTAATGAATCATCTTGATCTCTCTATTTGACACCTCTACCTGCCTATTTGCTTGGGGATGATATGGGGTTGTTACCCTGTACTTCATCCCATACTTACTCAACAACGCTTTTAATATAGAGATCCCCCATCTGTAATCATGGCCCTAGGAGTTCCAAAGCAAGTGAGAATGTTTCTTTTTAAAAACTGCACTACTCCCTTACCATCACTTGTTGGTAATGCCAAAGTTTCAACCCACTTTGATACATAATTAACAACTAGGAGGATATATTTATTACTAAAAGAATTTGTGAATGGCCCTATAAAATCCACCCCCCACACATCGAATACTTCTAGCTCAAAAATTGGGGTCAGTGGAAATTCGTGTCTTCTTGAGATATTTCCTTGTAATTGGCACTTTGGGAATGCCTTGGCAAATTTGTGAGCATTTTTACCTAATTTTCACAACTTTTTCTATCTCTTACCTCAAAATCAAATCCTACAGCAACAATACCTACCGGATAAGCCTTGATTTGGCATCATTCTTTGCCATAAGATAACGAAGTGCAACATGATCAATATGGACAACAACTCTTGTACAAAGAAGATACACCCGAAAATTTTCAAATACGTACACTACAACTAACAACTCATGCTTTGTCACTATATAATTTTTTTGGGTTGTATTCAATATCTTGCTAGCATAATAAATTTGATAGAAGAGCTTCTCAACTTGTTGACCTAACACAGCCCTAAGGGCCATACCACTTGCATGGCACATCATCTCGAATGATTTAGACCAATTCGGAGAAATTATCACTAGGGCCTCGATTAATTTTTGTTTGAGAGTTTCAATTGATTGCAAGCATGCGCTGTCAAAAATAAATTGTGATTCTTTTTTCAGCAGTTTGCACATAGGATTAGAGATTTTCGCAAAGTTTTTTATGAACCTTTTATAAAATCCAGTATGCCCCAAGAAACTTCGCACTCTCTTAAATGAAATAGGGGAGGAAGCTTTGCAATTACTTCAACTTTGACTTGATCAACTTGTAGTCCATTCCCCAAAATCTTGTGGCTTAACACAATTTCCTCTTTACCCATGAAGTGACATTTTTTTCCAATTGAGCACTAAGTTGTTTTCAACATACCTCTGCAGCACCTTCTCCATATGGTTTAAACTCTGATCAAAGGTATCACCCACTACTGAGAAATCTTCTATAAATACCTCTATTGAATCTTCAACCATGTTGGCAAAAATGGACAACATACATCTTTAGAATGTGGTAGGGGTATTAGCTAAATGACATTCTCTTAAAAGTGAATGTTCCATAAGGACAAGTAAAGATGATCTTATCTTGATCTTCGGGTGCAATAGATATTTTATTATACCCAGAATATCTATCGAGGAAACAGTGTCACCCCCTCTTGGTAAGTCTATCTAGCATTTGTTCCATGAATAATAGTAGGAAATGATCTTTCTTTATTGATGCATTTAGCTTTCAATAGTCCATGCAGATCTTTCACCTGGTGATTGCTCGTGTTGATATTAATTGCCCCTTCTCGTTTGGAACCACAGTCATGCCTCCGTTCTTGGGCACACACTAGACTAGACTTACACAATTGTTGTATAGGGTATATCACTCCAACGTCTAACCACTTAATGACCTCCTTTTTTACTACCTCCTCCAAGAGAGGATTGAGCCTATGTTAGTGCACAACAGTGGGCTTACATCCCTCAACTAATTTGATCTTATGGGTGCAAATCCTGAAGGAATTTCCACGATGTTAGTTATTGTCCAGACAATGGCCTTTACATGTTTCCAAAGCACCTAACTAGAGCCTTAATTTATTTTTCATAAAGCCCAGTTACGATGATTACAGGCAAGGTTTTGTTGTCCCCCAAGAAGGCGTATTGCAAGTGATTTGGTAATTTCTTTAGCTCAATTTTTGGTGGCTCTTCAATAGATTATTTTGTTGGTTGCGTTTCTCAATTTTTCAAGTCTATATCAAGCTTGGCGGGGTTTCTTAAATGACCTCCAGCTCCTATCATGGCAGCCAACACTTTTATCATAATCATTCTCATCTTTCTCCATATAATTCAACATAATTTTAGCCATTAAGTCAGCTCCTAAATAAACTAACTCCCCAATGTCTTGCACAACCTCAACTATCATATCAACAATGGTGTTCACATGGAAGTCATTAGGCCTCCATAGTGCTTTATCAATATTGAAGATTACCTCTTCACCATTCACCCTGAATTTTAGACTTCCATTTTCAACATCCACCAAGGCCTTACCTGTAGCTAGAAATGGTTTGCCCAAAATAATTGGCACATTAATAACCATATCACAATCAAGAACTATGAATTCAGCCAGGAAGATAAACTTATTTACTATCACCAAGACATCATATAATATCCTGATTGGCCTTTTGATTGATCGATCAGCCATAAGTAGCTTCATGGTTGTTGGGCCAAAGTATTCATACCAAGTTATTCAAACAACATTAGAGGCATCAGATTTACAATGGCCCCTAAATCATATAGGGCTCTCCCAAAATTACAAGCTCCGATAGTGCATGTTATTATGAATGCACCTAGATCATCTCTCTTTGTTACTACTTGTCTAGTTAAAATGGTGCCACAGTTGTGTGGAATCTCAATCATTTCACACTCTAAGGCTTTCTTTTTAGTTTCTAATTTCTTCATAAATTGTGTATATGCTGGCATCTTGTTGAGAGCCTCAACTAATGGGATATTAATTGTCAAAGAAGTGAAGATAGACAAAAATTTTTGAAACTTGGCTTTGTCACCTTCTTTCTCTTTCTGTTGAGTGGAAGTTGCAACACCTATGTACAACTATTGAGGAGTGGGACCCCTTTTAATCACTTCTATTTTAGCTCCTGCTAAACTATCCCTATCTTCAATATCACACACACTCTCCAACTTATTAAGAAAATTGTTGCTTTCAATTACCTCTTCTTTATTACTTCTTTCTCACTCAATTTCCCCAAATAAAAGGGTATCGGAGCCCGTACTAGATTCACAAGGATTGCTACTCTCGGTGGTGATATCCATGTATATTTGATCATTGCCTCTTATTGGGTTATGCACCTGGGCTGACAAGGCTAATAAACGTGCTTGCAAACTTTAAATTGAGGTTGCGTGAGATAACATTGTTCGGCTCAATTGGGAGAATTCCAACTTCATCTCACTTAACACATTGTCTGAAGCTTCCAGTTTGTTCAAAATTAGAGCAAGCATCTCATTAACTTGTGATTTGTCCAACTTGATATAATGTTGAGATGATTTGAATCTCTCGTGTCTCTTATCATGATTATGCAAAGATTTGCTCATTCTTCGACCATCAGTCCAATCAACACCAAAGTCCCAAACTTGATTCTCGGGTGACTGCTGAAAGGTCGGTCAAGAACCCAATACTTGATTCCTAATGAGGCATACTTCTTCCTTACGATCATTCTCACTCGGTTGACGCTCATAAGGAAAGATGATTGCAGCTTGCACAATAATAAGTTGTTGTACTTTGGTTATATATTGTGTTATAAAATCCAACTGATTCACCATTTTCCTTTGACCTCATGTTGCTCCTCAGCACACGCAAGTCTATGTGGTTTCACAAGTAATATAGTAGTCTTGCTTAATGATTCGGGCTGTCAAACCCAAGGGATTTAAATGAAGTCAATAACTAATCCAAGCTCTCACATTTGAAGTGCTTTTAATAAAAAGATATGGAGATTTATGTAAATAAATTAAATGATTAAATTTTCTCTAATTAGTTTTGGTTTTTATTATCAAGATATCAATTAAAGAGCAATTCCAGGATTGTAGCCTTAACAACTCCATTTAGTCTTAATATTTTCACATATGTTTGGGTTCCTGATTACTGATTCACGGGGTTTACATTACCTGAATAGGGTTGCACGCTTTTGCCGGCCTACCGTTATTGACTATCTAACTACATTATTGAGCGGGGATAGATAGACCAATAAAAATACATTAATATTATCTTCCCATATTATAAACCAAGCTAGGTGTAAGGGTAGTTGTCACAGGACTCCCTTACACGAATCGATCTAGTTTCCTAGTCGAACAAGCTCCCTATACCACTGTGTTCTATTCATTCCAACATCTCTCGAACTTAAAGTGAACAACTAATTTACCACCTAATTGGCCAGATTATATAGTATAGATAAAAGTAATATAGATATAATCAAAAGAACCCATTTGTAGATGTAAAAACTCAAGAATTAAATATCATCTGTGGCTACAACCCCAGAATATGGAGACTTAACCACTCATAGTCACTACGTACACCATGAATGATCTAGAAAACATTAAAAATCAAGAAATAAAGATTAAACTAACCAAAGTACCCTTAGAAAAAGGTTCTTTGTCGTCTCTCTCTCAGTTCTTGCATAAAAATCAATGTATAAACCTAAAGTCTGTGATAGAATATAACTAAAAATACCATAACTCAAATTTCCACTTCGTGTCCTCAGGTCCGCAATGCGAACCGCTTGTTTCCACTGGGTTTTCACTTATTTTGCAGATTGGACTATTTTTCCCAACTTTTGCACAAGTTCGCGACGCGCTCTTGGCCTATTTTTCTGCTTCACGCCTTTTTTCTTTATTTTTCAGCTTCCACAACTTTATCCTAAGTCTGTGACGTCAACTTTGGTCTTTTTGCTGTTTCCACTGATTTTTATCTCCTAAATCTCGGGCTATGTTCTTCCTTCAAATCTTGGTGTAGCATGGTTTGCCCAAAATAATTGGCACATTAATAACCATATCACAATCCAGA
>DF360260.1:62780-93348 GCA_000787875.1 Solanum virginianum | reverse complement strand
AGTCAAATATCACCATAGGATAATTATCCAATTCAAAATATTTCAATCAAAGCCTACATAAATTCATCTCTATCCCAAAATACTCAATTGTATACACGTTAGAGCATGAGAGGTTCAACATATTTAAAAAAAGATTAGAAATCCACTTGTCTTATATAAAGTCTCGAATCACGTCACTTTCGAAGCTTTTCCCTTTCTATGACCCTCCAATTCACCAAAATCTATTCAAATATAGCATCATAATTATATAATAAATCTAACAATACAAAAATCAACTAATTCGGGTGAAAAGGGTAAAACGGTCTAAAAATTTTATCACCAGAAAATACCATCAGAATCTGAAAATTTATACATGAAAATGTTCCCCAAGTCATAAGGAATTCAACGGCGAAAATCGTTTAAAAAACGGAGCTAATATGTGAAAGAAATTGCATGTCAAAATTTTCGAAATATATTAAAAATGCAGCAAAAAGATCACGAATTTTACCTCAAACGAGGCACCAAAATCAATTTCTGAAGCTCCCACGTTGTTCTTCTCGAAAAATTATACAACTTAGCCTTTTGAATCACTCAAATCGAATCAAAATTGAGAGAGAAAATATTGGTTGAAGTTTGGAAAAAAAATTGCATAATCCTATATAAATCTGCAGCTTTTAGGAACTCAATGGTGTAGTCAAAATTTCCAACGGAGATCGTTTTATGCCAATGTGAGTCCCACTTCCCAATATCAAAATCTATCGATAGGTCAAAAACACACCAAAAGCTCCAGAAACTGAACGAAAGATCCTCCTAAACCTAAATCGACGTTTAAAGCCCCAGGAACTGATTGAAAGATTCTCCTAGACCAAAATTGACATTTTGGATCCAATGGAAATATCAAAATTTTCAATTGAGGCCTCCTTGACCCAAAACCTGAGAAAGCTCGTTAAAACTAATTTTGGACTCGAAAAGTCAAAATATTCTTAGAAGCTCTAAAAATTGCAGTGAAACCATTTCTAGCGTTAGTTTGACTATCTGGAACTATTGAAATTTTCAGAATTTCAATCCAAGCGTCTGAACCCCAAATGTTGACCAAAGTCAAACTTTGGCTCCAGTAACAATTAAAATGCAACTTCTGACCTAAAATCTTCATTTTAACTTCAAATTAAGTTCTACAAGTTCCCCTGGACCAGATTCGGCATTCCAGAGCTGATGGAATCGACAAAAATCACAATCCGACAATTGAAACTCAAAACGGTCAGAAAATTCAAATTTTACAACTTAAGCCTTTAAAAAAACTCTTTCATTTGCAAAACTCAAGCTTATCACCATACTTTTGAAATCTGACTTTTAGCATTAGCCAATAATGACTCAAGGCAACTTTTAAGAAGAGCAAAAATAATAATTTGGCTAAAAATACCAAAAATGACCTTCAGGATCGTTACATGGAATGAGCAATAGTTTGGCGACAATTGAATGTAGAAGTATACAAGGCTTGCAAGATCAAATACCTATTGAATTTTTTTTTTAAAAAAAAGGGAAAAAAAATTACTGTCCAATTTTTAAAGACTTGCCCTAGAATAATAGATAATTGGGGTAACGAGTCAATGATTTTGCTAGATTATTTATTGTTCAAAATTAAACTGAGCTTAATTTTAAACTAAATGGGTAGGTGGGGTAGGTGGGTGGTAAAATGATTTTGACTCCTGCTAGATAAGTGGAAGGTTTCTTTACAATGAATGAATATGATCTCAATAAGTACGGTACGATTTGAGTTGAATATAATATAAGGACAAAATTTACTGGTATGTAAATGTGAAATTTCTGTGCTTGTCAAAAAAAAAAAAAAAAGTAGTGGAAACAAATACATAGTGGAAGCAAATACCTAACTTTATTCCTAGCTAGAAATATATCACTAGTAGCATTACAATTAGTGACACATGTTTAACTATGATGGATGACTCTTTACTCCACTTACCATGCCAATATTATTTTATTTCCTTGAGGAATCAAAGGCCACATATTAACTACTATAATCACAACCACCAAGAGATGTAATGTAGGAGAGGGGTTGCTCCTCGCTTAATCAAAAGTCTCAGGTTTGAACTTTGGGAATGAAAAAATCCTTGATAGGGAGTGCTTCCCCCCAAATACGACCCTATGCGATACAAATTCAGATATAGTTGGGCCCCAATGTAGGCATCGAACACCAGGTGAAAAACCAAAAAAAAAAAAGCTATTATACTCACTGGTGCTTGACGTGGAGTTAAGAAATCGAATATGTTTTCTAATTCTTTTATATTTAATTAGTCAATAATTTTTAGAAAAACAGTAGTAATTTTTTTAAAATGCGGAAATGACTTAACTCCTAATGAAAGCAGGAAAAACAACTCCTCTTTGTGATATTTCACATTGATTCATGTCTTCCCATCCTCGAACACGCTTCATTTTCATCCCACCTTTGCACAATTGTATTTTCCCCCACCCTCACTTCTCATATAATATTTGTTTGAATTATAAATAAATTATTTTTAAAATAATATTGTTTACTTATCTACTGAATATAAGAAAATAAGTAAGAAATTCACTTCTTTTGCTAAAAAATATTTTTCAAGAAAACATTTAGCTTTGTGCTGAACCCGCTCTAAATAAAATTATACATATGTAAGTCTAAAAATTTATCTTAAAACAGAATTATGGTACTATACTGGCAATTACTGCTGAATATGCGAGATGACATGTACAAAAAACATTATTTTAATTTGACAAACTAATTAAAAGATGACATGGAACAAGTGCATATGTATCTTGTTTCAACCAAAATTGTTTACGTTGCACGATTCCTTTTCTCGGTTGCACGGACAACTTTTCTTCAATCCTTGTACTTCCTAATATTTTTCTCACTATAACTAATCTCTTTATGCTTCAATGACATTTCCAGTTTTGCTATTTTATTATTCTTTTTCATTATTATTTGATTGTGAATTTTCGAAAGACTTTTACCAATAAGGTTCCATTATTATTTTATTCTTTATTCGGCATTTTAGGTACCATTGTACTTGGGGATGTTTAGTACAAAGATTAATGATATAGGGATTAACAACATAGTGACTAGGAATATAGGGATTAGTAGTAAATAGAATAATAATGCAAAAATAATTTTTTATCAGGTGTTTAATTCATCACTTCCCATCTAGTATTGTAACTGATATAAAACTATATCAAAAGCTTCGTTTTTATTATAATAATATAACAACTTGTCCCCATCATTATGGATAGATTAATGAAGAAAGAATTTGGTCCAAAATAATTTAAAAATTTTGTGCATAGACCAGACTTGGACGGAATTTGAACCAGGTGAGGTCTGGGTAATTCGGTAATGAATTGGGGCTGGATTATAAGTTTGATGTTTTTTTAGTTGATGGTCAGGAGCCTATATGCCTTTATGAAATCAAATTCGGGAAAGTAGAACTCTCGAAATTGATCGTGGCGCAAAGAATTGATTTTGGAACATCATGCTTTCGGGGTATGTTGCGAAATAGAGGTTTGGAACACAAATTTTGAGGCTTTTCTGCATGCATCCCACCAAAATATGATGATTTCCACTATGGTGGAGCTGCCATGGTGGGATAAGTAGTTGCCATGGTGAGACAAGCGTGAGTTTTACTAAAAAAAAAAAGGTAAATTATTTTTATTTCTTGAGAAACCAAAAGTGATATAGGCTTGTTTTTCTTCAGTTTTTCACATGTATTCTTATTATAGGTAAGTTAATCATTCCTCTAACTTATAATTTGATTTCTAGACCATAGAATCTAGGAGAACTCTCTTAGGGAAAGATTTGGCTCGGGGTATTAATGGTGGGGAAAACCCTAATTCGTGAGAGATGATCATGAAAGTATTCAAGGGATTAGATTTCAATATAATCTGAATATTTGGGCCATTATTTGTTGACTCTTTTGTAACACCCTGATTTTTTTAATCTAAGATAGAGTCATCCTTCATATGCTATAAGATTGTAATAGATGATTCTTAATTGAGCATAGGTGGTAAATTTAATTTCTTAGTATGGGAATAGATTTAGAGATGAGTTAAGGTCACAAGAACCGTCTAGTGAGAAGTTAAGTTAAAAACTTCCTTACCAATTGAGTATCGATATATATTTTATAAAAGTTAAGTGGACTAATAACTTTTAAGTTATATATACATATTAGAATCAATTTCAAAGTATTTAAAGTGTAACAAAACTGAAAGTTCAGGATTTTGCTGAAGGTCTGATCCTATGAGCCACTCTACGGCCTGTAGAAGTAACCATGGGTCATAGGTGCATTCGTGGAAAGTGCACAGTAAAAATGAAAATTTGAGAAATTTCTGAGAGTTTACTTACGTGATACCAGGCGGACCATATGAGGAACCACGACCCGTTAAGAGATCTCATAGGAAGAGACCATGAGGAATCCAAAATTTTCTAATTCTGGAATCAATCTATAGAAAAGGTTACGGCCCGTAATAAGTAGAGTGATGGGTCATGTTACATGTTTGTGACTTGGAAGCTGCAATTTTAATAGCTCAACTTTTGTGACACCCAGTTCCACGAGCTAAGGTACGGATTGTAGGTGTATCCACAGTCTGTCGGAGGGAGTTTCGTGGATGGCTCCGATAGTTTTTAATGAAGGATGTTTTTAATATTTTCAATCCTAATCTACATTGTTTTGGTTACCCTAACTAATTTAACTGTCCTAACCTCTATAAAATCCTATTCCTAAATCATTCAAAGCTTTTAACTCCCAAATTTCTCTCAAAGGTTCTCAATATTTCTCTCTCTAAGTTAAGGGTTCCATTGAAGTTAAAGTTAGCAAGTTTGATTAAGGATTTCCAAATTTTCTTCTTTAATTCTAAGGATTCTACTTAAGGTATGTAGGGCTCGATTCATGGATTAGTCTCATCCATGAAACTCAATCCAAAACCTTCTTTTTATCAAAATTTCTGAGTAGTGGTGGATCATTTGACCAAGTCCGCCCACTTTATTCTAATTAAAATAAAGTATATAGCTAAGAGGCTAGCATAGCTTTATATTAATCAGATCATGCGACTTCACAGGGTCCCGATGTCTATTGTATCAGATCGAGGCCCATCATTTACTTCACACTTTGGGAGGGCCTTAAGTCATGATTTAGGTACCCGTTTGGATTTGAGTACAACTTTTCACCCCTAGACTGATGGTTAGTCCTAGAGGACTATTTAGGTACTTAAGGATATACTTCGAGCATGTATTATTGATTTTAAAGTTAGATGGGACCAGCATTTGTCCTTAATGGAGTTTTTCTACAACAACAATTATCATTCCAGCATTCAAATTGCTCCTTTTAAGGCCTTGTATGGCTGGAGATACAGATCACCCTAGGTTGATTTGACACAATAGCAGTGGTGAGCATGATTGATTCAGAGTAGATTGGTGACACTCCCGAGGCGTCGAAAGAGCTATGATGATGGGCGGGTTCAACCTTCAGAGTTCACGATTTGTGACATGCTTTGGTTGAAAGTATCACTTTTGAAGGGTATTATGAGATTCGAGAAAAGGGGCAAGCTCAGTCCGAGGTTCATTGGTCCTTTTGAGATTCTTGATAAAAATGAGAGAGGTGGATTATAGACTTGCCTTGCCAACCAACCTATCTTCAGTCCATCCTGTATTTTAGATTTTGATGTTGCGGTGTTATATTTCGAACGAGTCTCATGTGATTTTCATGGATTCAGTTGAGGTTAGCACTAATTTGACTTATGAGGAGCAGCTGGCAGCCATTTTGGACAATAAGGTGAAAAGTTGAGGACTAAGGAGATCATTTTAGTAAAGGTCCAGTGGAGCCATAGACTCGACAATGAGGTTACATGGGAGATAGAGCCAAATATAGATGTCTGATACTCTCAATTGTTTGAGCCTTCTGGTATGTCCTTTATCTCATGTTCGAGGACGAACATTATTTTTAGTAAGCCAAGAAAAAGGTGAAAAAATGGCTAAGTGTGGAACAATGTTATGAGTCTGATGTCGCCCAAGCTACACCTCTATTTTGAAGGTTTAAGTGGTCATTATCAAGATGTATAACCTAACCAAGATTAGGATCGAAATTGATAGAAAATATGGTCAGACTCGAAGTAATTGTAAGCAAGTCGAATGAATTAACCTACTTATCTCCCCAAAGGGGGGATTTGTAATTGCAAAAAGTAAACCTAAGCTAGAATAACTGTTGTGGAAGAATTGAGAAAAGTAACTAGGGTATTGCGTTCCCCATAAATTCCTAACATGGTATTACCAGATACTTGTATTCTTTTCTAGTGTGTAGCATGCAGAACGGTAAGTTAAGTTTATCAAACCCTTTGATCCAGGCGAAAGGTAAATTTCACTAAGTGATTTGATCCATTCCTATAGTGTGATAATACTAACCCTTACCTATTGTTCCAGTACAACCTCCCCTTGATCCAGTTCGATCAAATGATTAGACAAGAGGGACCATATCGAATAAGAGGAATCACATCAAATCTTGTTAATTAATCTCTTTTTGCATTCATTACTACCTTGATCCAGTCAGAACAACTAGGCGAGTCTTAACGTTGGCCACCATTAAAAAGCAATTCAAATGAAAAAATTAATTAATTCATGCATGCACACTTTTCAAGAATTGTGAGTTATCCGATTTTATCTTGTTAGTTCTTCATGGTTTCCACAACCCTAGCTGTGAATTTAGTTATGCATAATCATTGTAGATGAAAGAATCATCATATAGAATAATATAATCAAGCACTTACAATGATAAAGTTAAGAATAAAAAATTTTAAATTCTTCACTAGAAATCACAAAGTAATATTTTTGATGTAAAAATCATAAAGTATGAAGTCACAAAATTATTTCTCAGTTATCTCGTGCGTCTCTCTGTCAAAAGTACCTAAAAAAAAACATCTAGTTATAATAAGTACAATACAAGTCTGAAACAAACTAGGACAACTGAATTCGGCAGAATTTACGATCTGGGTAATGGTCGTACAAAGTTCCACAACCTATACCTGGGCTTCGTACTTTTCCTTCTTTAAAAAGTAATGTCACATTTACGAGACCTTTCTACGAATCATATTCAGACTTACAGCCCGTATAGTGTTTCGTCTCACAGCCTTCTAGAAACTTGGCAAAATCTTATCCTCAAGGTACAAAACTAAACTCGTACAATATTCTATGGCTTGTCTGACAGTTCGTGGATGCGACTTCAGAAAAATAGGCCCTTCACTGGATCTCAACCACGAAATCCCTCTGTGGCTCGTGAAAATATCCATCGCCCGTAGAGTGTTTCATAGTTCCTCAAAAACTTGGCATTTGTAACACTTTGCCCAAAATTATACCAAATCCTGTAATCTTGAAAAACAAATATAAAAAAACATCAAGCTCACTAACATTGCTTTGAGAACACACAAAATTCTAAGTTTTAAGCTTCAAAAGTGTTGTATTTTGATAGCATATCAACACCCTCAACTTATAATTGTTGTTTATGCTCAAGCGACGGACTCAATCTACATAAGTAGTATAGCAACACACAGACCTCAATCTAATGACACCCATCATCTCTAAGTCAAGCACAAATACACACTCTACTCATCAATACATATCAGATAGTCATTAAATAAACCATGTGGATAATACATATAACAGTGCAACTATGACAAGCAAGGTAACCACAGATAGGCAACAATCACTAAAATAGCATAGAATCAACAGTGTAATGCAAGTGCCCTCATAGGAAGAAGTCTCATATCCCACTCATGATAGTATTTTCAAATTCAATGCTTACGACTAAACAAAATCATAATTTGCCTGATTCACTTCAGGGAGTGGCGTAGAACCAGCGAACCGACTTTGATGATATTTCATCAATAGGTCATTATGTTGTTCAGCAATAAGAGTATCCGAAAGTAATTCGGAATATTTTCTAAAGCCCATTTCCTAATATTACTACTACAAGAGCATATTTGGGGGAGGAAATGTGGAGTATGTTTTGTCAAACTTAGCATGTTCAGTGACATCTTCTCCATATAAATTTAACTATGATATAATTCTCTACATGGAAGAATTATATTTAGTTATACTTTTAAAGTCCAACAACCTCAAATTTAAACTAATCATGACGCGCTTGTGGAGGAATGACCAACTTCAGGTGGTTATTTATGTCCTTTAGATTGTTTCACAGTATAAGAGAATCTTTTAGAGTGAGGTATTACATTTTCAATCTCTCGTCAAGATGGTGACGAAAAAATATCATAGCTTTGACACAATCTTGGCTAGATGTTTGGTTATTATCTTTGATGGTGTCTACAAGACCCATCGCATCTAGGTGGATTTCAGCATCTAGTGCCTATGATGAGTAGCCTTTGCCCGATATTTAAGGCAACAAATTCAAGTTTAGAAATATTAGACATTTTTAGAATACCTTTTTTACCTACAAATGATAGAGTCTTATGTTGATAATGTGTTATAAAATAAATTAATAATTAATACAAATTAACTAAGTAAGAAAAGAGGAAGAGAAAATAGTAGGAAGGATAGAGAGAGAGGGAACTTAAATTTTCTTTTTTAGAATATTCATATGTTAATGTTACAAAGGAATAAGGCTATATATACAGCCAAAAGAAAAGGGTATAGGCTACACTTTATGATAGAGCTTTCTCAATAAGCTAAGAAAAGAGTACAAGCTATACTTTGGGATAGAGCTTGCTCAATAAGCTACGGAAAAGTATAAGCTACACTTTGGGATATAGCTTGCTCAACAAATTACATGAATTTCTAATATACATTATATTATTTAGAAGAGAATTGACTTTTTCCCTAAATATTTATGTGATGAAATGGCAATTTGTTAGGGAGTTTCAATTATTTAGTTCTCAAAATTAACTTGAACAAGAATAGAACATAGAGCGTGACTCTTTTTTTAAAACAAAAATGCGGAAATTTTGACTAAAAACATATTTGAAGCAAACAAAAATAACCAAGTGGCAGTCTGGCAGAAAACTTTTTAGACCAAAGCATTTACCTTTCAAATATACCTCATTTTAAAACGTAAAGTAAGGTCTCTTTTCGATTCTGCAAGATATAGATTAATTATGAATCGAGATTATCTGCCTACTTTTCAAAAAAGGTAATTTCCCTTGTTGGATGATACGATAGTTTTACATATAATTAAAAGTTTAAGTTAAAAATCTCCTGAATATATTATATAAAAATAAAAGAATAAATATTATTTAGTCATTGTTATCTACTCTATTAATAACTTTATTTGATTTGATCATAAAATCTATGCTTTTACGAGGCTTATTTATAAACTAGTTACAAGCAGTTGTACTTGCATGTGGCTCAACATATGTTATTTTTTATTTCAATTTATGATGTTGATAGATTTTTTAAATTGTTAATTATTAGATTTGTAGTTTCTAGATCTTATATTACTCTCTCTGTCACAATTTATGTGATATTGATGAAATTTCAAGAAATAAAATTTTAAATTAACAATTATTATGACCTATAGTATTATTTATATTATTTCAAATAATATATATAAAGTTTTTTGTTTATTTAAGTTATATATATTTTTAACAAATACTTACTTTTTGACACAATATAATTGTCGAAAAATATTAAAATAATTATTTCATTTTATTTGTTCAATTTAAAAAGAAAGACTTAATTTATGATTTGTGTTTGTTTTATCCCGATTCTAGTATTTACACGACTTAAAATAATTGATTAGGATGATATAGTAAAATCACAATTGAAACAACTGAAAATATAATTTATTAAGGCTCATATTGTAAAATCATACTTGAAGTAGCCGAAGGAGAATAAGTAAACAGTTGAAGCAAGCATGTCAATAAGCAGTTGACCTAAAAAGATTAAATTAAAAAGTTCACAAAATATTTTTATGAACCCTATATGATAAAAGGGATAGAAACAGATAACTCAAAGAG
Source organism: Solanum virginianum (assembly GCA_000787875.1). Classification (NCBI taxonomy): domain Eukaryota; kingdom Viridiplantae; phylum Streptophyta; class Magnoliopsida; order Solanales; family Solanaceae; genus Solanum; species Solanum virginianum. Next base: position 83,373 of record DF360260.1, on the reverse strand, counting down.
TCATGTTAACAAAAAGTTACCTACTTATTCACTTCTCCTGTATAGTAATTAATAGCATTTACAAGATTTACTAATATATATAACTTAAATTTAAAAGTTAAACTCTTACCCATGTGTTATTACAAAAGTTTTAAGAGTGCAAAATTAATCCACAAAAATATGACCCATTCAATTCATAAAAATTATGCGGCTTAATGATTCATTCCTTTAGTTAGTTTGTTCATTTTGATATGCTCAATTCAACCCATTCAAGAATTGTGTTGATTTGTTAAAATTGACCTCCTTCGTTTTTGTTAAAAGTTTTACTAAGCATTAATTAAATAAATTATGGAAAAAATTAAAATAAAAATTTAATAAAAATTTGAATTTGAGCTATTACTTATTTAAAAAGAGATAATTACATCAAATGATCGTGTGGTCATTGTTATCAAAAGATGGTCATTCGGTGTATACTTATATATAGTCAATATATATTTTATGTATAGACTTTATCATAATGTATGTTCGATGTATAAATTATGTATAAATAATTTATCTATGACTTTTAGCAAGCTATAACATTGTATCTTAATTGTATATTTTCTATGATTTTTTACTATTATTTATGTAAATAAACCATAACAATATTTATTGAAAATTAATCAAAGAAGGCTTAAATGCCCTGAACTATTTGAATTGGTACAAAAGCATCCTTCATTCACCTTTTGGTCTTCAAATACCTCTGACATCAACCTTTTGATCCAAGAATACCCCTGTAACTCACACTCATGAGATAGATGGTAGACAATATTGTACCAAATCTCATAGTTTAAGGAATATTTAAAATAATTTGAAATTACTTAGTATATGATCTCATACGATAGGTCTGATTTTATAATAAATGAAAAATTAAAAAAACAAAAAACAAAGGGGGGAGGGGGGTAGTTCTTTATTTTCTACTCTCATTTCCCCCAACGCCCCTCCTCCACCCTATCCCACCCCACCTCCTCTCTCTTCCACTTTTTTTTTCTTCTTGGATGTTGTCCTTCACTTTAATTATTTTTCCAATTTAAACAAGGGAAAACAAGGACGAAAAAAATGATGATATTTATATAGAAATAATTAGTCCAATAAAAGATGAATAATATTTTCTTTTTGTGTATATCCAAATTTCAAAATTAAAAGAATGAAAATAATATTTGTTTCATATTTACATCCTCCTCCCACCATATAATAATAATAATAAAGTTTAAAAGAATATGAATAAGAAAGTTTATTTCAAGTTTGAATCCTTAATTCCTAATTAAAAATAAGAGATTAAAAAAGAATAAAAAGAAGGAATGATCAAGGCAATTGCATAATTAATAGAAAATTTTATATTAATAAAAAATAATAATAATTTTTAAAAAAATGAGCAGGGCGAATATGCATTTTAGTTGGATCCCAAGTTATGAATTGGATTAATAAATCGAGGGTTGATTTAATATAGGTTAATAGAAAGATATTATGAAATTAATAAGCTTTTTAATATTATTTTCAAGCGTATCAGGTTAAAATATGAATCATATATGATTTTTATTATTTATTTGAAAAAAATATAAATTTGGACCAATCATATTAAGCAATATAATGAATAAATAGTTAATAAATTTATTTTTGAAGAATTTTAAAAATAATAACGAGTCAATATGTTAACATCAAGGATATTTTTGACAAATATAAATGCAGTGCGGCTCCATATCCAACTTTACAAAGGAAGTGATTACACCAATTGAAATTTGGAATAATAATGATATTATAATAATAATAATGTGAGACAGGATTTGGTTGTGTTCAAGTGACCACATAAGATATGAATATTCTAGTAGTTAATTTAATTGATCTTCTTCTTTTTCTTGAAAGAGATAGAGTCAAGGCAGGTTTCATCAAAATCAAATGAAAATAATGTGGTGCATGTCACCAACTTCATCACGTGTAATTTTCCGTCCAAACTGCAATATACTCCCACCAACATAAACTAGTAAATGCAATCCAGACATTGTTTCGGCTCAATAAATATATTTGATTATTATTATATTTTTATTTGTATGATTAAATTTAAATTTAATGATATTTCATTCGTTTTAATTTGTTTATATTTTTTTTAATTGATTTAAAAAAGAATTTCTTTTTCTTTCTCTCGCTTTTTTTGATAACTTTTAAAATTGAACTTTCCACATGATATGTTACCACAAGACCTAAAAATATTTTTCTACGTTTGAGTCAAATAATTTGACATATATTTAATTTAAGATCACAAATTAATAAATTTTGTTAAAAATTTTTTTAAATTAAATAGGAGCAATTAATTAGTATGGAGCCAATATTTAGTTTGGTTAAAAGATTAATCAAACATGAGCCCATATATGTTATTTTTTGGTCCGATTTATGCCACACCGATACAAACACTTTTATTTGTAATTTTTTGTAGAAATAAACATTAAGAAGCAATTTAAATAAAAAGAGTAGTGACCAGATTTTAATCATAGACGTTTGAGTACTCAATTATCAACAAGGTTTGTCTTCTCGATGTAAAAACACGCACAAATAGGATCATCACCTTTATTGTCCTAGAAATGCCAATGACTCCGATCAAAATTCGCACTTTGAGAATTTGGTATAAAGTCGCTGATCTCTCAAAGTCTAGAACACAATCCTCAAATGCTACACATGTTCTTTTCTACTTCATAAATATATCAAAATATCATTAGTAAAGACTATAGTAAAGGAGTCAAGATAGGACCTGAATACTCGGGTCGTGAAAACCATGAAGGCGGCAAGGACATTAGTCAACTCATAAGACATCACAAAGAACTCATAATGACTGTAGCGAGTTCAAAAAATAGTTTTACAGATGTCTTTCTCTTGTAGTCGAATCTGAGATAAATCCTAAAAAATACTATGGCACCCTGTATTGATCAAAGAGGTCATCAATATGGGGCATAGGATAACAGTTCTTCAACATCACCTTGTTTATCTATTTATAATCAATGCACATCTGCATGATCCCGTCCTTCTTTTTAACAAATAAGATGGAAGCATTCCAAGGTGATAAACTTGGACAAATAAATCTCTTACCCGAAATATCCTCAAGTAGAACACTGAGTTCCCAGAGCTCTACAGGAGCCACCTGATAAGGTGGGACTGAAAAGGCTTAGTACTCAGCTCTCAATATATAGTAAAATCAATATCTCTCTCTAGGAGTAGGTTAGGTAGGTCGATAGAAAGTACATCAACAAACTCTTGAACCATCGAAACTGTACCCAAAACATATGTCAAATAAGTTAAACACCCAACGACAACCAACTGCTAAGCTTGCATAAAAGATATAATCTTTGTTAGTGTGTAACTATAAGTACCCTGCCATAAAACTAGGGAATGACAAGTATGGCTAATATAACGATTTTGGTAAAGAAACACAAAATCGCATGGTGAGGAGATAGCTCGTTAGAATAACATCAAAGTCTAGTATATCAAACAAAATAAGATCCGTCAGGGTGTCCTAACCTTGTATAATCACCACACATGATCGACAAACCTAATCCACTACTTAGAAATCACCTAACAAGGTTGAAACATGCAACGGTACTGCTAATGGCTCAAAGCTCACACTTAAGTTAGGAGTAAAATATATAGATACATATGAATAGGCAGAGCCAAGACAAAATAAAGCTAAAGCAGTCTGCTGACATAAGAAAATAGAACCTGTGATGATGTCGTCTGATGCTTCAGCTTTTACCGTCACTGGAAAAGCATAGAAATTGCCTTATCAGCCTCCATCGCGACCATCTTTCTTACAACTTGGCCTGCCTCCCAGCGACTATACCGTGCACCTTTATGACTGTCGCCATGAGCCTATTCCTGGTCTCTACCTCTACCGCCCTAATTTTGATCTCCATCTCTAACTGGAGGTGGCACTACTGACACTAGTCTAGTTACAGTAGAAGCTAATGCAGTAGTAGCTCGATGGGGATAGTCTCTAGACCGGCGGACAAGCTCATTATAATCATAACAACCTTATGCAAAATACTCTATAATTATATGACTATGGTATGTAAGAAATAAATATAATCCCCTCGAGCTCTAGCTTGAAGTAGAACCACCCTATTGAGGTTAGCTACCTTATGAAGGATGTAAAGCTGCCTAAATAGGACAACTAAACTGACCTAGATGAAATCTATCCTGCTGAAACCTCGAGCAAGGAATGTTATTAGATTCTCGACCTTTAGTCTAGGACCCACTATAGATTCCTTAATGTCAAGCCCTCTTGTTGTTGCTCTCTTAGGACTCATAATGAATATGCTCCATGGTGCACGTATGCTCAACTATATCAAGGAATGAACAACCCACTAAAATCAAATGGTATCTCGATCCTCATTTGAAATCTCAACCCACACATAAACAGTGGTCTCTCTCCTCTTCTATAGGTAGTATTATGATAGCATGATGTCAAAATTGGTGAAATCTAACCCCGTACTTTTATACTGTCATAGGCCTTACTCTAATCTTCTAAACTAAAATTTGGAGTTAGCTCCTGATGCTTTAGGGAATATACCTGGTTATAAAACCCTTGGAAAACTCATCCTAAGATACGTGAGGTGACCCAGCTGACGTGGTTTGTAAGTAGGAGAACCAACACTATCTAGGTAGCCCACAAAATTAGTGAACGATGAAGTTGACTTCTCTTGACTCCATAAGGCTCAGGGAGTGGATCTACTCATGACATGCAGTAAAAACCTCTTGGGCGTCCCATCTAGTCGCTCTAAAATATATCGGTGGTGACAACCTCTAAAATACCTCCAACATCTTCTGCTCTTGTAAGATCATAACACCCTAGGGAACAACTGGCTGGGTTACAATACATGTTGGGGGCGGTTGGGCCTCAGGAGCTGGCTATGTAGGGTGACCTTGCAATGCTGGCATGATGGGAGCTGGGGCTGAGGCCTGTTGTATACTCCCAAGGTGTAAGTAGTTGAGTAATGTCATATGTAAAGCTAGATTCATAATAGGTACAATTGAGACTAAGCCAATCCTAGTCTCTAAAGATGGATTAGATTAGGAGCGTTCAAGTGCTCCTATGTAGGCTTTAAAACTATATCTTTATCTGGGGTTGGTGTTGCACCCCTTCCTTTGACCCCGTGGTTGGCCCTTAGCCTTAGCCGGGGCTCTATCTGTCAGTCCTAGTGGGTTATCACTATTGGTAATACCGCGTGTGTAAGCCATCCCTATGAAAGAAAAAAATAAGTACAACTTCATAAAGCTAATAAGGCACATACTGCCCAAAATAATACAAAATGGAGAATTTTTCTAGTGACATCCCATGGCCTCTTGAAGATAGGTAACCTACATCTCCGTATTGATTTATTGGAGCTATGATACAAACTTATCATGGTCCAATTTCTTGAGTCATGATGGCACCTATTATAATCCATAATCAAGTAAGCCAACTCATAACTCAAAACTGCTAGTAACGGGTTTAAGGCAGAAACTAAGCAAGAATAAAAAAGTTTAAGGGTCAATAGAGAAAATAAGCAGGAATAATAAAAAAAATATATACAAAAAATAAAAAGTGATCCCTCCCTGAACCTAAAAGACATAAGTACAGAGCTACTACAATATAGATACAAGTCCTAAAAGTGGACCAATATATACATATATGATCTTAGGCGTATTTATACGCCTAATCAACCAAAAATACTCATAAATAGAGATGAGTTAGAGGGTAAATTCGTAGAGTCTAGGTGTTTTAGTTTGTTTTTCTCTTATTTTGCTAACATAGGGCCAAGTGCGTGGTTGGTTGTATTATTGCAGGATTTTTCTTTAACTGGAAAAGTCCGGAGTTAAACCCGAATTCGGAGGAAGAACACAACCCAAAATTCGAAAGAAGAAAGTCAGTAGAAGCACCAGAAAGACCAAAGTCCACGTGGCAGACTTGGGACAAAGTTGTAAAAGCTGAAAAATGTAGAAAAAGACACGAAGCTGAAAATATGCAGGGTCCGCATCGCAGACCTGTGAAAAAATGTGCAAAAGTGCCCAGTCAGCAAATTAAGCAAAAACTCAGTAAATACAAGGGGTCCGCGTCGCGGACTTGAGGACACGATGCGAAAAAATCGAGTTACATGATTCTTATTATTATTCTATCATAAACTTTAGATTTACATTCTGTTTCTACACAAGAAACTCAGGAGAGACGACGGAGAACTTTTTTCTCAGAGTATTTTGGTTAATTTAATCTTTATTCTTTGGGTTTTAATATTTTCCATATCATTCATGGTGTAATTCATGATTATGAGTGGCTAAGTCTCCATATTCTAGGGTTGTAGCCATAAACAATGTGTAGTTCTTAACTTTAAACATCTATGAATGGCTTCTTTTGATTATTCCTATGTTATTTTTATCTATACTTCTGAGTCTGGCCAACTAGGGAGTACATTAGTTGTTCACTCTAGATTCGAGAGATGTTGGAGTGAATAGAATGCAGTAGTATAGGGAGTTTGTTCGACTAGGAAACTAGGTTGATTCATGTAAGGGAGAACTATGGCAATTACCCTTACACCTCGCATAGTTCATAATATGGAAAGATAATTTTAATGCATTTTTATTGGTATGTCTATCCCTGCTCAACAATATAGCTAGGCAGTCAATAATGGTAGGCCGACAGAGGCATGCAACCCTGTCTAGGTAATTTAAACCCAGTGAATCAGTAATCAGGAATCCAGACATAGATAGATATTGTTAGGACTAAGCGGAGTCGTAAAAGCTACAATCCTGGAATTGGTCGTTAATTGATATCTTGTCAGTAAAATTTAGATTAGTTTAGAGGAAATTCGTTCTTTACAATTTTTTTCACTTGTTTCCACAAATCTTTTTACCAAAAGCACCATAAACGTGATAACTAAGATAAGTTGCTGATTTTATTCAAATCCTTTGAGTTCGACAATTCGGCTCTTTAATTAGGGTCAGTATATTATTTGTGAGACCACATACACTTGTGTGTGCTGGGGAACAATAATATATTAGGCTAGTCTTAAAATGAAAAAAAGAACGGGCTACGAAATGCTGAAGGATATGCCAATCATCTAAAATGTCAGGTGCTTACCCTTACCTCTAGATAAGATTGTTGCAGGCTCGATAGATTAGCATTGGTAACTAGTCCTTGAACCTGCAGCACGAAAACAGATACACAGTGTAGTATGAGTACCAAAAGAACAAATACCTAGTAGGCATCATAGACTGACAAAAAAAGTAATGACAATATGAAAAAATTAATAAATTAGAACAGAGGTCATTAGAAAAAATGTAAGGTAAAGTAAATAAGTAATGCACCTGAGAGGAGAAGGAAGTAAGCTAGAGAAGCGATAGTTAACTACACCTAACTAGGGGCCAATAAGCCCAGAAGGTACATTCATGCACAATGTAAAATAAAAATCTGAACGAACTCCCATAAGCCCATCGAGTACCTAAAACAGCTAAAGCGGCAAAGAGTAGGAACCAACAAATCTAAAATCTGAGAATGTCGAATCAGAATCTTATACCAAATCAAAAGTGATAGAGAGCATCGAGATTGGACCTCAATGCACCATGGAAGGAATAGTGCCATCAAGGCCATAAACTTAAATCTAGATGCTCACCAAGAGTATCTAAGAGAAGAGACTCCACATCAAATCCGGATGCTCACCTAAAGCATTTACGGGAAAAGGCCGGACCTCAAATCCAGATTCTCACAAAAAATATCCAAGTAAAGAAGGCCAACACTTGAATTCGTATACTCACTGAAAATATAATTGTGGGTGCTGAGAAAGATCATACCAAACTGTCATCGAAAGTCATTGTAGAATGTCATCCACACTGAGTAAATTAATAAAACCATCTAAGCCTAGCCCAAAGACTAAACTTGATGTCACCAACGTATTTTATTTGCCGTAAAATAAAGCAATTATAGATATAATATTTATTAAAAGAAGGTTACTGCTAGCTAAGGCTTAACTATTATACTTAAGTCTTCTATACCAATCTACAAAGATCTAAGCCAGTTGAAACGAGATTGGTGCAACTAAACCAAGCATTAGTCATCCTAAACTAAGTCAACAACTTAAACCAAGAATGAACCAGCATTCTACACAACATGAGGCATGGAAGATCAATATCAAAAGGCACATACTCGCAAGTATCCAAAATTACCTTAAAATAGACTTAAAACGTGATTTCAAATTACTTAAGATTTATCCGTTAGCTACCCAATACAAAATTCAACTACTAAACAAGTATTTAGATTTTGAATGTCAATCTAATGAAACATAATTAGGGGCTCGGAACAATCTACAACAGCATATGCAATAAAAATCCTAAATTTAAGTAAAGAATATAACTATGAAAGCAATAAAATAATTAAAACTACTCTAATGAAGCCTCCCCAACACTTTACAACTACTCCAATGCATTTCCTCAATGAAAAACCATAATTTTAGAGTTTTGAATCATCAAATTCGACTTAAAATGAGAGAGAAATCGTACTTTAAAAATTCTCCATCGAATTGGTGCATTTGTTTATTAAATAAAAGACCAAATGAAAATGAATAGGGGTAATTGTGGCTACAGTAGCCCGCGACGCGGAGAAGAGAATCTCAGACCTCCACGAATGAAGAGATCCTCTCGCGATCACAGAGAACAACTAGGCAAACCTCTACGAACGCATATCTTGTTCTATGATCACAATGAACAACGGGAGCTAACTTTCACAAACCCAACCAAGAGGACCGTGAATGTGAAGGGTAAACGGGTCTATACTAGCATCAGGTGAGATATCAAATTTTTCACAAAATTTAAGTCTTCGAGGGGGTGTTCAGGATTCATCCTAAATTCCATGCATGCAAACTGATCATGCTACCCTACCAAATTCAATGTTTCGAACTCAATGGTGTAGTTGAAATTTTGATACGAGGTTATTCGATAAATATAGATCCCATATCAAGAGCCATTTTAGCCAAAATTCACCAAGGGCCTCGAGATCAATCCAGAAGCCTCAAAAATCGAACAAACAATCATTGTAAATCAAACTCAATATTTTGGAATGAACTACACTGCCAGAATTGTTATTTAGGTATGATTTTTAAGAAAGCTGACCATGTCAAACTTGGGCCAATTTTGAAAGGTTAAAAGTCTAAAGGGCATAAACTCGCACCAAAAGCCTCAAAACTTGAGTCAGCCATGCTCCCAACTTAAGATGGCCATTTCAAAATTGACGGAACTGGCAAAATTCTATTTTGAGGCAATTTACTTGTATATTTTTTTACCAAATTCAATTTTCAAGTTATGAAGGTGTCAAATTATGAAAACCTACACAAAATTCAAATTAATGACAAGGCAACGGAACTGTCAGTGACATCAAGTCATAAGACTTAGAGTCGTTATGGGAAAGCCCTAACATATGAAAAGAAGGCAGTAACATGAAAATGACCTAGAGGGTCATTACAAGTTGCTTAGATGGTAAACATCCCTCAATTTCAATCCTACTAAATTATTTGATTTGATGCATTAGAAAAAATAATACATTCATTAGTTTGGTATATTACAAATACCTTGTTCGTACACTTTTTCAAGTTATGTATAACTATCAAAACATTATTAGTTATATCCTCTCACTAATAAAAAAAATCACTATTTTTTATTGAAAAATATCCAATTTCTATTTTCATAGATACTTTGATTGGATCAGTGAAAAAAGCAAAATAGTAATAATTTCATATAAAAAAATTAGAAAGTTTTTATTATTTCTGTGAGAATCTGTATTTTATCATGCATTTTTCTAGTGAATCATGGTATTAACAATGTAAGAGCTTCGAATACATGCATTATAACATGGTTAATGATACAACTGTCTCTCATAATTATTTTCTACTTTGTAATTATGAATTGCATGTTCTTTTTAATATACCAAAAGAAACAATACATAAGAAGTTATAATTTCAGTATAACTAATATTAATATTACTAATACTAATAATATTAATAAATTTTATTCAATAATATTCTTATACACCATTTTAAAAAAAAAATTAAAATTATATTTGAATCACCAAAAGAGCTTAAAAGGATGAAAACTCTCAGGAAGGGTTTTTCTTTTTTTTTTTTTTAGAAAAAAGGCAAAATAGCTCAGGAGGTTTAGTGGTTAGAAGTTGCACATCAAATATGGTCATTATAAAGAAGATCACATCAGAAAACTTTATCAATTTATTTTATATGCTTGAAAAACAAAAGGAGTGGGTACAATCAATCACTAGCCAATAAGTGTCATGAAGACAAAAACATTTTTTCTTTTGGCATACCTAATTCCGTTTCTTCATTTTTCTTGGTTTTGCCGTGTTCTATGCGTGTGGGCATCGTCAAATTAAACCACTGTCTTTTTGGTAACCTAGCTACTTACGCATCTTTCATATAAAATATATATATATATATATATATATACTAAAAAATGTGTAGAAATTCTAAGTAAGTTCATGTAGCTTAATAAGTTCCAAAAGGTTATTTACTCGATCTTAAACTATCTATTCAAGCATATAGTACTATGAACCGTTAGTAGAACATCAAAAATATGGTGGCACAGATGAAAATATTATTCCTCTGCTTTTAATGTAATATTTTAAACTTGAAATTTTATGTAAAAATAAATAATGAATTTTATTCTCAATATTCCTGTTCCCCAAACCCCACTTGTGGCATTCCGTTGTTGTATTCTCAATATTCCTGTTGTTGCATCTTAAAACATCAAAAGAAAATATCTTTAAAACCATTGTTAACCCATGGTATTTTTAATTTTATTTTTAGACCATGAGAAAAATTATATGAAAAACAAAGACCAAAATTATTTACCAGAAAATTAAAAATAAGGAGAGATTTATTAAAATTTATCCTAAAGTATTTCCTAAACTGCTATATAGATAGAGATCGATTATATTCTTTGTCCCCCTATATCATTTTCCACTCACTTTCTGCGCACCAGGGATGTCAATTATCATCTCGAATTTTCCAAGCGCTGTTGAGGTACGAAGAGTACGGACACAAGTACAACCAATATATATTTTATTATTATATATATGATCGTAGTGATGAAAAAATAATACTGTATACTTTTTGTATCAATTTAGTTGATATATTTTGATTTGACATACAACTTTAGAGAAGATTTTTTTAAAAAAAAATGTGATTTTAAATTTTAATTTATGTTGAATGTATTAAAATATTTTTTAATGTTATGATCGTAAAAATGTTGCATGAAAAATTAAGAACATTGAATTGCAAAAAACATTATTAGTTTATTAATATTAACGTATTGGGTTAATGATGATGACTTAAATATTTTATCAATTCTATTTTCAAAATTTTAATATTACTTTCGAATGTAGTTAATATAAACTAGCCTTTTTGTCTATCTATTGCAAAATCTTCTCCTTTCTCAACATAAACTAGTATTATCTCTTTTCTTAATTTTGAATTTGGTTGTGATAAAGACAAACTATTAATATTGTTTCTGCAATTTATTGCATGAGTTTATAAGAAATTCGAACAATTTTGTTTTAAATAAAAGTGATTAATGTAGAAATTTATGATGCACTTCTTATCTTGTTACTATTTCTATTTTAATTTATACACATCGTGTATATGATTATATGAGAATTTTTTCATTGCTTAAATCGAAGACCGAATCATTAAGCACTAAAAATCAATTAATTCAGAATCGATCATAGATATTTTACTGACTTAGTTATCAATTTAGTATTCACAAATTAAAAATTAATAAATTAAATTAATATTATCTAAAACTGTATTAAATTGATCGATACACACTTCTAGCATTAAGGTAGTAATACTATTTATAAAAGTACTCATATTATATTAGAATTTTATGGCTCATTTCTTATAAAACCAGCTTAAATGTTAGAACTTAAAAAGTTTTGATAATAGGGTTGGAGATTGGAACCATTACTTTGATAAGGAGATTCAATAAGATAGGAAGCATATCTTTGGTTAGACTCAAACGTTGAATGAATATCTAAAATTGATATTATTTTTCACTTAGACACATTTAATTAACTAAGATTTATATCATTTGATGCATGTTTGTTAATAATATTAAACTCATCAATAGACACGAAAAGATAGATGCATGTTTCAATCTTCTTTTATTCTCTAATATCTCTATAGATAAATTATTTTTTGATTGTCAAAAATAAAATACAATTTAAATTTAAATTTTATAATATGAATAGGTAATTTTTTTTAGAAATTGTAATAATATATTCCTTTATTTTTATATTACCTACATTGAATATATTTTTTAAAAAAAGTTGCTATTGCCCATTATTTCACTAGTATAAATAGATATTAAAATTTTAATTAGTATTAAAATATTAATTTTTTATTTTACTTATTTATTATATTAAATTATGTAAGAAAATAGAAGGGGCAAAACAACGGATCTATCTTTTGAGAAGATTCCAACGAAGTTGTCAAGCCATCACACTTTGTCGCTGCCCAAGATTTGATCCGTTTCTCTAGGAATACGGACGTTGATTTACAAACCAAATGCCCTTTTGTATAATTTGATGAAACAAGGATACAAAATCCTTCATCGTATTTTGCAGTTTAATCTTACGGTTAAAGTCAAATCAATTTCAATTAGTATACTGACTCTTATCTTTCGCAGTTGTAGTCTATTTTAACTTCCTTTCTTTTCTCCTTTTCACTCCGAAAACTAACTTCCTCTCTCTCCCACTAGGAAAACACAATCCCTCATAGAGTCAACCACCTTCCCACTATTAAGGGAAGTGGTTGGACGGTTACAACGGCCAAAAGGATAACTATTGTTTATCCTTAGCCTTTAGGATAAAGTTGAACAGTTAACTGCATCACCGTAAATTAATTAACCGCATATTCGTGTCGGATCAAGATTTGAATCGAATCGGTCCACATGTGCGACCCATGATCCCTAAAATCTTACAAATTGTCATATATAAATTTGATATTTTTACGTCGATCCCAAACTCATGACCTCAACTATAAAATGTCATAGTGATAATTATTTGCAAGAAAATGATATTTTTACGTGGATCTCAAACTCATGACCTCAACTATAAAATGTTATAGTGATAATTATTTGTAAGAAAAACTAACGGATACTAAGTTTGTTTTTGTCTTCACTTATACAGTAAAAAAAATATAATAATAACATCTTTTGGTCTTTTGCTTAATTAGCAATTAATCGACATGAATAATATTACATATGTTGGGCCAGCAACATGAGTTATGGTATAGCAATGAGACTGCTTATCTTTAATTAAAGGTTCTTAAGTTTAAGTTTTAATTTTAAAAAGAACATGTGAAAAATGTCACCATTAAGAATTATGGTATAGTAATGAGACTGCTTATCTTTAATTAAAGGTTCTCAAGTTTAAGTTTTGATTTTAAAAAGAACATGTGAAAAATGTCACCATTAAGAATAGGTCTCCAGAGCATGAATTTAGTAAAGTTTCATTGCATACACTAAATACTGGACATCGAATAAAAAAAGAAAAACTTGCACATAGATAAACTATATTAGGAAACTATTTACCATCCGTAGCAATGACAATTTTTTTGCGTTTAATATTTATAATACAATTTTAATACATATTCTAGAGAACTATTTATAAAACATATATATAATATAAGTTTTATTGATGGGTAATACATTTATTACATACTTTAATACATATTGTGTCAATTTCTAACCAAACAAGCACAATATGTTTTTAAACGCTTATAATATACTTGTATTGAATGCATAATTTACTTGTAATATAAATACATGTTAAACCTAGTATTGCTACAAATGATAATAAATAAAAATATCATTAAAATCAAATTAATGATTAAAAAGTAACCGACGAAGTAATTTTCCTTCAAAAAATCCATATGTTTGGGCTAAAATTAGTTGGGGTAGAAACTTATATTTCTGGAGACAAGAATATCTGGAAGTATAACATGGCAAACCAAGGATGAAATAAAAAAGGCTGTCATTGAGAAGCTAGGAGACAACAAACTGAATAATAATGGACAAATTTTAGTGCTTCTAACACCATTATAAAGCTAGCAATGCACCATATAATAACACTTCTACCAATTAGTCAAGACATCTTATCAAACCCCTCTAGTTCAAATTAACGATCCTTATTTTTTGACTCCTAAAAAATCACTATTTATCCACTTAAATTTTTTATTAGAAAATATTTGGTGACTATTTTTATAGATATTTTGGTTAAGTTAGTGAGACATAAAAAATTGGTAATATTTTCATTTGGAAATTTTTACCTATATATTTAGTGAAAGTATGTATTTCTCCATGCATTTTTCCAGTGAGCTAGTTCAATATGAGTAGAAAAATTATGTTTTATAACGCATATCTTTCACAGATACAAGGTGAAAAAACTTTTGTTTCTAATAATGTGAGACTACATGCTTAGAGAGCTTAAAAAATGAGTGGAAGTTTAGGAAGAAATTATGACTCTTAAGACATAACTTTGTAGTTTTTGAAGTTGAACTTATTATGCCTTTAGGAACTAAAATCATAAAACATGACTTATGAGATATGAACTTCTTAAGGAATGATGTTGTTATCCCCATTAAATGAAATATAAATCAATTTGAGTCCATAAAATACATTGTATGTTCTTAAGGAATTATCCAGGTTATAGATTATTTCCTCCATGATAAAACAGATTCACAACTACAGAATAACGGTACCTCAAATTCTTGTAGTTTTCAACGAACTCAAAAAATAGCAATGGCTTTCACACTGACTCAAATTTTGTACAAATTAATTAATTAATCAAAAATATTAGAAAAAAAATTTTGAGATTGATTAAATAAATTTAGCCAAAGCCAAGCAAGCAACAACAAGGGGCGAGGGGATCCCCTTTATTTGACTCTTTAAGAGTTAGAGTGAGTGTTTACTTGATTACTCTCACATTTTTCTTATTCTTTCATTTCCCAATTCACTTATTACTTAAATTCAACCATTGTGAAACTCAACTTATATCTTTTATTTTTTTTATTATATATATCATTTCAAAGTAGGGACATTATATTCATGCACATGACCCATATACATACTTCAACAATATTCCTGTGTGATAACCACAAAACAGAACTAAATCAAAAAAAGGAAAAAAAAAAAAAAGAAGAAGATGATTTTACACCCGACATCAGCCCAACAAATTAAAATCCACAATAAAAGAACAAATGTTTACAAATTTTAGTTAGCATAACCTGTGTATAGTTAGTGAGTACATATTACATACAAATTATATATTCATTTATTATAAATTTGTTATATAAGTAAGTATATTTCAACGATCCCTATAGTACGTGAAATTTCTTTGTAGCGCGGGCTAAAAATCACCCAAATTTGGAACCTCACGAGGAACCTACAGTATAACAAATAAAGTGTTATATCACATATGGTCACTTGAATATGAACTTTTTTCACGTAAAGTCACTCAACTTTGAAATTTTCAACTCAAAAGTCAGTTAACTATCAATGTTTTACTTTGAAAGTCACTCAACTTATTTAATAAATTTTTATTTTTAATCAATATTTTAAAATATATCCATTTACACCATTTGATAACCCACCGCATTTTGAGCTGCCCCGGGTACATTGAATGATTTAAATGGATATATTTTTAATTTTTAAAATATCAGTTAGAAATAAAAATTAATTGAATAGGTTGAGTTACATGGAGAGTAAAACATTGATACTTAAGTGACTTTTGAGTTGAAAATCAAAATGACTTTCTGAAAAAAGAATCTATAATTGAATGACTTTGGAGTTAAAAAATAAAAATTACTTGAATTTATGTGACCAATATATGATATTAACTCAACAAATAAGGGATTTTGTTGCAATTATTTAGCAGCAATAATATAATATAAGTATTTATAATCAATACTCTACATAAATTTCACTAAAGGCTTTAAAAATTTTGAATACAATAATACTAACTCAATTATTTGTTAAAAGGAAATTCTATTGCCATGAGAAAAGTATATATTAACATTCGAATAAATGAATTAGTAGGTACGTGTATAATCGATTTTGTTCCGGTTTGCCATAAGATAATAATGCACTTTTGTTGATTTAGACAGGTAATTTGGTACGTTTCTTACGTCTACTGCAACTCTTGATGATGAATTAACAAGAAATACATATATATATAAAAAAAAAAAAATACTCCAATGTTGTTTAATTTGATAGGTGTACAAATTAAAATTTGATTGAGAAGCCCCCAATTTTTATTTATGAGCATGTGCCACTCATAACCTTATTGTCATTACCTTTTCCTAATATTTAAAACAAAAGTTTAATTAGTCCTAACTTACGTTACGTTGTCGGAATAAAATCCTATAGGATATTTTATTAATATGTTCAATTAAGAAAATAAAAGACATAAAATAGAAAATTGACCTATCATTGAAGAACACTATTACATAAAAGTAGGTATGCATAAAAAGTACGAATTTCAAAGGTCAAAATTACATCGTTAACTCTCTGGCAAAATTAATTAAAGAAAGCAAATACTCTGTCCATTTGTTACTTGCTGTCTATTAACTTAGCATTTTCCTTGAGAAATAACTAATTTACCAAATTATTTATAATATTGATGATTATGTTTTTTAAAAACTGAATACACACTAGTAGTACTTTATATAATTATTTAATAATAAAATAATATTTCTTTTTCTAAAAATATAAAAATAAGTAAAAATAAATGAAAAGAAAAAAGAAGCCGTTGATTTTTCTAACGTGCTTAGGATGGTGCGTGAACCACTTAAAGTCACTGTAAGCTGATAAAAGCTAAAAGACACGTATCCTCACACTATGTAAATATTGTTAAAGATATAATATTAGTTATTACTTCTTTCTTTTTTTAATCTCAATTGATATTACACCGTTCGAATTTTGAAAAATAAATAGGTTAATTTTGATTCTGAAGTGAAATTTTTGAATTTCTTAAAATAAATTTTACATAATTGAAGACTATATATAAAATATTATAAGTCGTAATAATTTATAATTAAAAATATTTAAAAATAAATAAAAAATTATAATTAAAAAAACATGTTTGGATATTGAAATCTGAAAGATATACCTAAATTGAAATGCCATAGAAATTTCATAGTATTTGATACCTGTCTTGTTTTGGCCAAACCAAGCGTGCAAAAAGATTTTACTGGTGTCCACATCAGAGGTGCATTATAACTAGTGCTATATATAGACAATATTATTAACTTGTAAGTTGTATGATTCCCTCTCCAACTCCAAAATATTTGGAAAAAATATAATTAGGATCAAATTCATGAGTTCTAACGTTGTACCTGTTCCAAATGAAGAAAATAGTACTATTACTTCTCAACATGACCTTAACAAACAGAAAAAACCCAAACTTTACTTTATTGTCACATCTCTCAAGGTAAAAATAGCCAAATTGGATATGAAGAAAGTAATACATAGTGTCAAAGTTGGTATTGCTTTAGTATTGGTATCCCTTTTGTACTTGTTGGATCCTCTATTCCAGAAAGTTGGACAAAATGCTATGTGGGCTATTATGACTGTTGTTGTAATTTTTGAGTTCTTCGCAGGTTTGTCCTTTCTTTGTTTTGATAAAATTATCTGTATATATAAGTTAAATTAATCTAATAGTGTAGCACGTGTTATCAGGTGCTACACTTGGCAAAGGTATAAATCGAGCGATTGGTACCGTATTGGGCGGAGGATTGGGATGTTTGGCAGCAATCTTAGCTGACAAGTATGGTGAAATTGGTGGCGCCATAGTTGTTGGCATCTCTGTGATGATCATTGGTAATATTCAACAATACTCACTTGACCTCATCACTATTTACAATAGTGGTTAGTTCCACGGATATTTTGACAGAATCAGAGAAAAAAGAAAGAAAAATATAGTGTTTTCACGTGAAAATAAATTAGGAAGTTTCCTAAAATTTCAAATTGAATATGTTTCTCACTATGTGTTTTTCAAGTGTAAAATTCATGTTTTATTATATAAATTTCTCATTGATTTGCATTAGAAAAGAAAATCTTTGTTTCTACTTTCTAGTCGTGCATGTAACAATGATAATATAGGAATATTATCTTTTGACCGCTATAACAAGATTTCTATATTGAGAACATAATATAAGATGAGAAATCATTTCAAAAAGCTAAGAAACTTAACCGTTATAATGAAATGTTAATGTGGATGATGATTGTTATAGAGAAGTGTGACTGAATTACAATCAACGTACAGGTGTTGGTGCAACGTACTCAAGGTTGATCCCAAGTGTGAAGAAGAAATATGACTATGGAGTTATGATATTCATATTAACATTTAGTTTAGTAGTAGTATCGGGTGTTCGAGCAGACAAAATAATGAAGTTGGCTGGAGAGAGATTGTCCAACATTGGGATTGGCTTTGCTGTTTGCATATTTACAAGTTTCATATATCCCATTTGGGCTGGTGATGAACTTCATTCATCAACTGCATCCAAGTTTCATAAACTTGCCTCTTCTATCCAAGGTAATAATGACTATTTTACATAATTTCTAGTGGATTTAAAATGATTTAACTTGTATACAATGACAATAGTAAAATATTTTTATATTATCGGTGTAATTAAATCTGTTGAAGGTATTCCATTTTATTTTTTTAAGGTTGTTAGTTCAACTTACTGTCTCTGTTAAGATTCAGTTGTCAAATTTTGACTTAACACACTTATTAAGAAAACAATTATTAGTACAATAAATTTACCATTTTACCCTTACTAATTGATAGGATCTTTTCAAAGACATAAATTCAATGATAATAAATTAAGGGTATAATAGAAAAAAAAATTATACTACCTTAATTTGCAAAAATGACAAGTAAAAGTAAAATGTAAATGAAAAAAAATTTGATAACTAAATTTGAACGGAGGGAGTATATTATAGATAGTTAGATGCAAGGCGAGCTACATTCATCCAAGAGTGGTCAAATGAACATCTTTCGTCGAAAAACTTTTTTGAATATATAGGTTAAATATATATATATATATATATATATATATATATATATCAATTGTTGAACACCTTTGATATAAAAATCACCCATCCATGTTCTAAAAGTATGAACACCTTTGACGAAAATGTTGGCCACCACTAGTTAGGTGTAGTTATTCTTAGTTAGATGAAAATATTTATTTATGGAAGTTAAACTTGTTTATTTGATGTGTTTCTTGTTATAATTTCAGGGTGCTTAGAGGAATATTTTGAGATAGACAATGATAAGGAGAAAAAAGTAGGTATGGACGTTAGTGAATGCAAATCAGTGATGCACTCCAAGTCCAAAGATGAGTCATTGGTATAATAATACTCTAAAACACAAATATACTTACTCAACTAAAGTGAAAATCTTACTAGGAAATCCATTATCTTGGATATAATTTATTGTGTAATAGTAAAAATGTGAAAAATATTAATTTCAGGCAAATTTTGCCAAGTGGGAGCCTTGGCATGGAAAATTTGGATTCTATTATCCATGGGAGAAGTATTTAGATATTGGAGAAGTTTTAAGGGAACTTGCAGCAATGGTCCTTTCATTCAAAGCATGTATTCAATCAGTTAGACAGGTAAAAAATACTCCAAGATAGAATTTATTTTTCCCTTACAAAATAGAATTAATGGTTAAAATTTAATTTAATTGACCATTAAAAGGAGTTAAAGTGACAATTTTACTAACATTTTGGGATGAAATAATTAAATACACGCTCTAGTCTCAAATATTACTAGTTGTTTTGAGAAATTTGAAATATTTTATATTAAGAAAAAACAAAAAATCATTTTGTGGAGTATTAATCTATATTCTAGATAGGCGAAAGTAATGCAGCATTAATTAAGTGCAACGTTTAATAGAGATAAAACATATTTCTAATAAAGCAAACTAGTACATGTACCTGTGTGATGCATGGATAATTTTAATTATTGTTTTTAATTATTTTAAATGGTATTGTCTTGTTTAAACATGTTAAATCATATTATTTCAATTATTTAAATATTTGAATATGATAAGTACATAAATTAGTGAAGATTTATTTAGAACCCTTCTATGAATGAGTTTCTATATTTAAGATAATAAAAATCTTTTCTATATTTTTTAAAAATCTTATATATTTTTAAATTTAAATACATATTATCTTTTAATTCAAATACTTTATTATCATATTTATTAATTTTGTCTTAAAATTATCATTAACTTATCCACATTACAAACTACTCTCCTTTATTATATACAAAGATAATTCTTGTTTTTTACTCAACCAACGAACAAGATAATTCTTATTTTTTTTACTCAACCAACTAACAAGAAAAGGAATCCGTACCTTTGTTACAAATTAGCTGCACCCATATAGTGACTTGTAGTGTATTGGTTTATTTATAGAGAAATCTCAAAAAAAAAAAAAAAAAAGAGTTCAAGAAACGGTTGAAAGCTAAGCTATTGTAATTTTTT